>CANXYC010143710.1:0-22030 GCA_948193065.1 Aleurites moluccanus
CCAACAAATTTCTTTAACAATAATCAAATACACAAACTAACTTGTTAAAAAAATATAAAAACCCAAACCCCCCCCCCCCCCCCCCCCCCCCTTTTTTTTTCTGAGGATAGACTAATTTCCACTTTCAAATGTGCTGAATCAAACAAAGTGGAATATCAAATAAACAAATTTTAATCAAAGCTCATTTGATGCAATCTATTAATTTATCAACTTACTAATACACACCCTTGATTCATGTTTCAATTGCATGTTCGCTGAATGAAATAGAAAGGACATAAAGATGGATACCTAACAAGTCAACCTTTTCTCCTTGAGGGTACCTTGTTTATTATCCCTCCAGAGAGGACACATCTAATTCTTCCTCTGCAGAAGTGGATGAAAGATGTGCAACTGAGCTCCTTGCATATGTATTTTAAATTTACTGATTTTCCTGCTTCACTAATTTCAGTTTCAGATCTAAGTATCTAACACAGCATAAAAGTATGGTTTAGAAAGCTCATTTTATATTTTGATATCTTCAACTACCCATTTAACTCATAGCACATCATGTATCAAATAAAAATAAAGAACAAGCTGATGCTGGAACTTAATGCTGCATTTGAGATGGTGCACCTCATTCAAAATATAGTTCCTGGATAACAAAAAAGCACCTTGTCCATCATTATCATTTGCCAACAAATTTTAAGATTAAAGAAGAAAAAAATAATGTAGCATGCCTTCCATAAAAAACTATAAGAGAACAGAAAATCAATCTGTAGTAAAATGCTAACATGGTATTGTGAAATATCAAGACGATATTTAAGTCATACAGAAATATTATATTACATACTTCCAAATATCAGCATACCTCCAAACTCCAACGACAATGATAGACAGGCAATGGCATGGTATATTCCTATCTGTTAAAAGAATGAAAATGTAAGATAAGTGAAGAATATCATCAGATTTCCATAGTTTTGAATTAAAATAACACAGACACCATTTGTCCACCAAGATTTTTATGTGAAATCAAATATCCTCCAGTGAAAATCTCAACTCCCTGAATATATGCCATAATTTTTCCTTCCAAAGCACACAAGAAAGCCGAAAAGATTCCTTTTGCAGAACTATTGCTTAGCGAATAAGGATCTAATCCACTAATTTCAAAAACAATTTTCCATCACAAGGACGGATTCAAACTTTAAGGTTTTCAAATGTCCTGCCATGAATTTCTCTCAAGCTCTTTTACTTTATAATACTGGCATTTAATCAGGAAGAGAGACTTTGGGGAATGAAGGGAAAGAGGTAAAAGGTTAAACGTATGAAATGGATGGATTTTGAGGATCTAAATAATACTAATTGCAACACTAAAGAAATTCCATGGATAGTCAAGCACACACGCATGCACGCACACCAATTGCACTGTTAATAATGAACTCTCTATACAGTCGCACATACAAACACACAAGCATATGCACACAGTCTCACACTCGGAAAGGAAACAGACATGCACATACTCAGTCTAGAAAAAATGCACGGCATCCCATGGCACAAGTAAGGGACACCAACTACACTTCTGGCAACAGCAAATGATCTAATGATATAAATGAACAATATGAAAGACTGTTCATGCAAGATCATAATACAAAGAGAATAATAGTGCTTTGACACCAGAATCAAGAAACGTAAATGAGCCTAGGAGTATTGCAATTCATAAAATACTTCGTAATTTATTATTCAGCACAGACACAGATGGCATCCATTCTATTATGACCTGTTAATCACTAATGTCATTGCTGTAAAATTTTCACACACTAAGGACTACTATGATGCAATTCGTATCTTTTGGTGGCTTAGCAGTGATAGAGAGAGAAAAATAAACCCAACTAGTAAATTGTCAAACTTGAACTATTCTGGAAAGGACATGAACAACTGTAGGCCTGAAAACTGGAAACGTAAACTTTATTCAGTAAGTTAATCAATTGAACAAACAAACTATTGTGTCAGTTGAAGGGAGAAAACTGACCAGTTTGGGACAGCTAGATTCTTATAACGTCAATAATTTATCACTACCATGTTGCAGCCTGAAATAATCAGTCCAAAGACCTATATACAATCTAATCAACTTAATCCAAAACTTCCCATGGCATTTAATATTTATGTACTTAACAGCTGTCACAAAAATAGTGTAGGCAACATCATCATTAGAGTCGATCCTGCAACAGTATTAATTCACAGTCCCCTCAAGCCTAAACTTTCCATACCATGTTATTCATTCTTCTGATGCACAAAAGCAAACCTTCTCAAGTTGCATTGGCCACTCTTCTCCAAGAATCTGAGGGTTTAGTTCCATTGCAAGCCGAAAATCTAACATGGAAACTGAAATGAACCCACTTGGTTCTTGTAAATATCTCATAGGCAACACCCCATTCAAACCAGGTATAGTATGACCATGTCCTTGACCAGTATATTTCTGACCAGATCTTGAACCAGCTAAATCCATACAAGGATTTATCAATCTCTTTAAATAAACATTCAGGCTATTATTTAACAAATTGGCACAATCAACTGAGACTTTTATTCCCTCCATCTCAAACTTCTGCTCTAACCTCTTCCTTAAAGAATTGGTATCCGGTAATTTACCATTATTTTGACACGTCTCCATGTGATAAGGAGATGCCAGCCAATTACACATTCCTTTTTGTGCCCCTTTAGTGTTCAATGGAATGCCAAGAGGTGCTCTAACCAGGCTCCTACTGTAAATGCTAGGGCTTCCAGTAGCTTGATCAACCTCTTCTCCATCTTCCACAGAACCTGGGGGTCTGCTGCCCAAAGAAAGCAGCTCAGTAGCACTCTGTTGTTCTTGATTTTTAGGAACTGAATCTTCAAATGAAATATTGTGGCTCTTCCCATGAGGACCAAGAGGGCTAGGACGATCCCTAAACTTGCGTTCACTTAGAACTGACCTCCCCTTACGAGGAGATTGGAGAAAATCTCTGCATAGGGACTGAAGACTACTTTTTTGATACCCATTGAGCGTTTTCACACCTAAAGCACCTTCAGCTTTGCTCTCCTTTGGTGGGGGCATCTTCAAGAGATGTGCATTTTTTATAATTGATCTAAGGAGGTGATTATGAAGTCGGACATTTTCCCTCCCTACTAAACCAATGCAGAGTCTATCAAAATCAGATTTGCTAATCTTAAGAATCAAAAACTTTGTGAGGAGATCAAAGTACTTCTGCGCTTTTAGATGCCCAAGCTTCCTCTCAATCTGTAATTTTATCTCAAACGTGTCTACCCTGGAAAAATGCCGAGCTGCCGGCATTTTATTTTCAAAACTCCTCACTATCAATCATCAACAAAAGATAATACAGTTAAACAAAAACCCATCACAACATAAATTATAATAAAACTAGTTTCCACATTAAATAAACACAGATTACAAACTTATTATTCTAATTGGAACCCCGAGAAACCAAAATTGATTTATTTCTAGCGATTCACTTTCCGCCAAGCAAAGTCAACAGTAGAAACTAATACAAGAAGAGTAACTAGATTTTAGAACAAAAGAAACAAAACCCATATAAAAATTAATCTCTAAACACGATTTTGAATTTCATTTTCCTCATTAATGATTGAATTCAATCAGTTAACCACTAAATCAGAGCTTAATCATAGGATACAAAATATACAAAATCTTCAAAACCAAACTTCGATTTCACATAAACAAACAAGGAAAACAAAAAAACAGGAAAAGAATCAAAGTTTCCAAAGCAATAACTGTAAATTCGAGCTCCATACAATACCCAACTAAAAATTGGCCAAATCCAGAAACCCAATAAAGCAATTAAGAAATTGAAACAAGAAAGCACAAAAATGAAGTAAAGAAGAAGAAAAAGGTCAACCTGAATTGAAGGAGAAGTAGGCAATTGAGTTGAATTGAAATTGGTAGAGGCTTCACTGTATTATTGAGTGCAATTTGTTGATCAGTAGCTCCGCTTTTTTCCGACATAGATATTAGGGCTAGTGAGCAACCAACGAAAAATCAATTCCCTTTCGAAGCTTCTTTTTATTTAAGTAATCTAAGTCAATGTGCACGTGCGTTATGGCAAGTGTTATGTTATGAGCTACTTAGAAGGTTCTTTTTGTGTGGGGCGCATGTTTTTTCTTTTATTATTATTTTTAAATATTAAAAAATTAATAATAAAATACATCCTTGAGTTTTTTTTTTTTTACATATTTAAATTACATTATTTTTATAAGAACAGCAATATTAATGTTAAGTATTAGAAGGGAGACATCACAATTTTGAATTTATACGTTGAAACTGTGAAATTTCGACACTAAAATACTAAATTTTTTAATTTAATTAATATTATAATTATTTTTAAAATTAAAAATATAAAATTTTAAATTAAAAAATTAAAATTAAAATTATAAAATATATATTATATATGAATTATAAGATTTCAAACTGAATTTATTATAAAAAATAATAAAAAATAAAATAATATATACTACTCAAAATTTAAAAATCACTAACGAATAATACGTGAGACAAAATTCATTATCATCGTATCAAAAAAAAATTTCATGCGTTAATTTAATATTATAGTATCGAATGATAATTTTCATGTGTTAATTTAATATTATAGTAAATAATCTTTTTTTTTTTTTTTTTTTTGCAAACATCTTAATTTCATTTGTAAGAATAACATATTATTATGCTTAACCAAAAAAGTTTTGACAATATGCTCTATAAATATTTAAATATTTAGAAAAAAAAAAAAAGAGTTGAAAGTCACTCACATTGACATGTACATCTCTTTTATTTGGAGAAAGTGAGAGAAATTAATTGGGTGACAAAATCATAACTGTCTTAAAGGGATATAGATTTGGATTAGATGTCCAGAGTGGATTTAAGATAAATAAAAATTGTCATAAAGTAATTGGATTTCAAAGTGGGTCCAAACACTCTTCTATTTAGTTTCTCTCATTTCATCTGTCAATGATATTCCTTCCCTTACTATTTTTAATTCAATACATTTATATCAATTTCTTTTTTTTTTAATTGTTATTTGTCTCTTTGATCGATGAAACACTTTGAGTTTTTTGTTAGGATTTATTCAACATATATACTGTATAATTTATATAAATAATATTAATTATATATTATATACTATTTTAAAATTTGGCCTAAATTAAAATGGTCTAATAAAATTTAAATGGGTCTGAATCATTTTATTGAGTGTGAGAAATTATTTTTTATGTATAGATACTTTTAAAGTCTTATTTCTTATTTATGATGGGCAAATAAGAAATAAGAGCAATTTAATAAAAAAAAAAAAACATAGAGTTATGTTTCCCAATTGATGTAAACGGTTAATTTTAATTTTTTGATATTCCATCATCATAAAATTAACAGAAACGTTATATTCTCTATAAAGAAAATCTTTCACATTAGTTTGAAAGATCAAATTTAAATCTCAAAAAAATCCAATCACCGAATATAAATTCAAATATGCTTCCGCATATAAAATTCTTTTTCTTAATAATTGAACATGAAGATTTAGGACTTTAATAAAAAATTAATTTTAACAAGTGATATCTTTCATGTTGAATTATTGAAAAACTAGTTGATTAATTAACTTGTAATTTGATTATTCTGAATATTGTTTTGCGATGAGATTAGCTAGTTAAAAAAAAATTGATTTATTATATATGTATGCATATCACCACTGTGTAATATGAGTTTCTCCACCAGCTAATGATAAAATTGATTTAATTATGGTGGATACAGTGATCAATTATTTCAATTATGCATTTGTGAGAAAAATATACATACTACTTTATTGTGAGTCAAGACAAAATGCTATTTGTATAGAAAAGTTTATCCAAATTATAATTATTGATTTCATTCATCTCAGTTTGCGTGTATATATATGATTTTTTTTGTTTCAAAACCACATCATCTATATTGGGTAATTTACTTGAATGAATATATATATGTTGTAATTTATTGAACGTATATATTCATAATTATGAATTTTGTGTAAAATAAATTGATAAATTATCAGTCTATATTATATTCAATGAATACAGTAATTTCAATATAATCAGTATATAAATTTAAGTTATATACTTGAATTCAGTATAAAATTTCAAATTCAATTTTTGGCATTTTTTATACTTCTGTTATTTGGTTGTCTAATATTTCACATTAATTAATTAAAACAACATGTTACCCAAGTAATCTCTCTTGTATTGATTGATTAATTTGAATATATATATATATAGTTGTGTGTTTTTTGAGTTTCATGCGATAATGATCAGCTCAAAGGAAGATTATTATTTGACCGAAATTCAAACATATTTGTAGTGGTAAATATGTGACGATTATCAAGTTTTCCATGTGAACATTAAGTCGGTCCAAAGAAATGCTTATTATTTGACAGGATTTTATTGTCAATTTAATAATTATGCCAAGAGTACCACTTACAAATTGATTTTTTTTGTCCAAAAACTAAATATTAATGTTGTGCTAGGTATCTTGTGATGGGAATTGCCATTATTTGAATTAGTTAATTATATTAAATTCAATTATTAATTGTGAGATTGTTATTTTGTTCTCAATTTAGTAAATGTTTCTGCTATTACAGAGTCTGCCAACATTAATTTCATTCATGCCATTATTTGAATTAGTTAATTATATTGAATTCAATTATTAATTGTGAGATTGTTATTTTGTTCTCAATTCAGTAAATGCTTCTGCTACTATAGAGTCTGCCAACATTAATTACATTCATGTGCTTAATGGTACAAACTTTAAGAATTGGAAAGAGAACGTCATGATCGTTCTTGGTTGCATGGATCTAGACCTTGCTCTTCGGGTTGAGCGACCCCCTACTTTTACAGATGAAAGTTTCTCTGATGATAAGAGGGATTTGGAGAAGTGGATCATTCAAATCACATGAGTCTTATGATCATGAAACATGCAATTCCGAAAATATTTAGGGGCACAATGTCCGAAGAGGCTGATGCAAAAATGTTCCTTGAAGGGCTTGAGAAGCGTTTTGCCAAAAATAAAAAGGCAAAAACAAGTATTCTTTTGGAAAATCTTGTTTCCATGAGGTATAAAGGGCAAAGGGAATATCAGGGAGTACATTTTGAAAATGTCTCATCTTGCATCTAAATTAAAGGCACTAAAGTTAGAGCTGTCTAAGGACTTGCTCGTGCATTTGGTTCTAATTTCTCTTCCTATACAATTCAGTCAATTCAAGGTCAGTTATAACTGCCAAAAGGAGAAATGAACTCTTAATGAACTCATTTCACATTGTGTACAAGAAGAAAACAGAATAAAACAAGAAAATACTGAGAGTGCTCATTGGCTTCAATCTCTAAGGACAATAATAAGAAGAGGAAGAAGGATAAAGAAGTTGCAGTTGTTCAATCACAGAAAAGAAAAACTAAGGAACTTACTTGTTTTTTCTGTGGAAGTACTTCTCACATGAAGAAATAATGTACCAAATATCACGTTTGGCGTGTAAAGAAAGGTATGTTTCTTACTTTAGTTTTTTTTTTTTTTTTTGAGGTTAATTTATCTTTAGTACCTAGACATACTTGGTGGATAGATTCTGGTGCTACTACTCACATAAGTGTATCTATGCAGGGTTGCCTGAACTATTGAAAGCCTAGTGATGGTGAAAGATATATCTATATTGACGATGGCAAGTCAGTTGAAGTTGAGGCAATATGGACTTTTAGGTTATTATCAAATACTTGATTTTATTTAGATTTGAATGAGACTTTTATTGTACCGTCATTTAGACGAAATTTGGTTTCTGTTTCTGCATTGGACAAATTTGATTATTCTTGTTCTTTTGAAAATAGACAATTTAATCTTTCTTATGATTCAAATCTTGTTGGTTCTAGTTTTTTATCTATATATGATAACCTTTACTTGCTTGATACAATTGCCTCATTTAATGAAATCTTACATGTTAATTCAATTGGTACTAAAAGAAAATTAACAAATAAGAATTATGCATCACTTTGGCACAAGCGTTTAGGGCATATCTTTAAACAAGAAATTGAAAGACTTGTGTCAGATAAAATTCTTGATCCCCTAATTTGTCAGATTTTGAAGTATGTGTTGAGTGTATTAAGGGTAAACAGACAAACAAAAGGAGATTAGGTGCTGAAAGATCTTCAGACGTCTTAGAACTAATATATACAAACATTTGTGGGCCATTCTCTACAGCTTCTTAGAATGGTCAACAATATTTTATTATGTTCATAAAGGATTTTCACGTTACGAGTACCTTTATCTCATTCATGAGAAGTTTCAAGTACTGGACGTGTTCAAGGCTTTCAAAGCTGAAGTTGAGAATCAACTTGACAAAAGGATTATAGCCATTAGATCTGATCGTGGTGGTGAATACTATGACAGATATGATGGATCGGGTGAATAACGCCCAGGACCATTAGCCAAATTTCTAGAGGAATGTAGTATTGTCCCACAGCACACTATGCCATGAAGCCCTAATATGAATGGTATTGCTGAGAGACGAAATAGAATACTAAAGGACATGGTCAGGAGTATGATTAGTCATACTACCTTACCAAATTCACTATGGGGAGAGGCATTAAAGATTGCAGCTTACATCCTTAATAGAGTTCCAACTAAAGTAGCAACCAAAACCCCTTATGAATTATGGACTGGCAAAAAGCCTATTATAAAGCATTTACATATTTGGATTGTCCAGCTGAGGCAAGGCCTTATAAGCCAGATGAAAAGAACCTGAACTCAAGAACCATCAGCAACTATTTTGTTGGATACTCAGAACAATCTTGGGGATACAAGTTTTATAATCCCATAACTAGATCATTTTTTGAAACAGGAAATGCCCGATTCTTGAAGGATATTGAGTTTGGGGGGAGAGATAAGGTTAAAAACTTTATCTTTGAAGAGGAATTTATTTCTTTACCTATAGTTGTTATTGACTATGATCGGGCTTCTATTCTTGACATTGTTCAAGAAGCAACTCTAGAACCACAAAATAATGTTGAAAATCTCCCTAATCAACGTCAACAGGTTATTCCTGAAGAACAACCTCAAGAACAAATGCCATTAAGGAGATCCACTAGAGAAAGGAGAAATGTAATTCCAGCTGATTATATTATTTTTCTCCAAGAACAAGAGGTAGAAAATGGAATGGTGGAAGATGATCCAATCAATATTCATCAGGCCATTAAAAGTTCTAACTCTCAAAAGTGGATTGATGCCAAGAATAAGGAAATAAAGTCCATGAAAGATAATGATGTTTGGGATCTTGTCCCATTGCCTAAAGGAGTGAAACCCATTGGTTACAAATGGATATTTAAGACCAAAAGGGATTCGAAAGGTGATGTGGAGAGATATAAGGCTCGTCTTGTCGCCAAGGGCTTTACTCAAAAGGAAGGCATTGACTATAAAGAGACTTTCTCTTTGGTTTCTTCGAAAGTCTCTTTTAGGATTATAATGTCACTTGTGGCACATTTCAACCTTGAGCTACATCAGATGGATGTTAAGACAACATTTCTCAATGGTGACATTGTTGAAACAATTTACATGGTGCAACCTGAAAGTTTTGTTTCTGGAGATTCAAAGCAAATGATTTGCAAATTAAATAAATCCATCTATAAGCTTAAGCAAGCATCCCGTCAATGGTATTACAAGTTTCATCAGGTTGTCATCTCCGTTGGTTTCGAGATGAATGCTGTTGATGATTGTATATACCACAAGTTCAGTAGGAGTAAGCATATTTTTCTGGTTTTATATGTCGATGACATACTGCTTGCTAGCAACGATATAGATTTATTACATGAAACCAAGAGATTTTTATCAAAGAAATTTGAGATGAAAGATCTTGATAATGCCTCTTTTGTATTAGGAATTCAAATACACCGAGATCGCTCTCGAGGTATTCTTAGGTTATCACAAAAGAGCTATATCGAAAAGGTTCTTAAAAGATTTGATATGCAGGATTGTAAACCAGGCGACACCCCTTTTACTAAGGGAGACAAGTTCAGTCTTAATCAATGCTCCAAAAACAATTTTGTAACAAAAGAAATGCAAAAAATTCCTTATGCTTCAACTGTAGGGAGTCTAATGTATGCTCAAGTATGTACCCATCCCAATATTGCATACATTGTTGGGATGTTAGGTAGATATTTAAGCAATCCAGGAATGGATCATTGAAAAGCAGCCACAAGGGTTATGCGATATCTTCAAAGAATAAAAGACTACTTGCTCACATATAGGAGATCGGATTAGTTAGAGATCGTTGGGTATTCCGACCCCGATTTTGCAGGACGCCAAGACAATCGTAGATCCACTTCAGGCTATATCTACTTGCTTGCTGGAGGAGCTATTTCTTGGAAGAGTGTTAAGCAGACACTCATAGCTTCTTCTACCATGGCAGCTGAATTTATAGCATAATATGAGGCATCTAATCATGGGATATGGCTGCGAAATTTAGTCACTAGACTGTGAATTATGGATGATATTGAAAGACCACTAAAATTATTCTGTGACAATAAGTCAACAGTGCTATATTCTAACAACAATAGGAGCTCATCAAAGTCGAAACACATAGACATCAAGTTTCTAGTTCTTAAAGAAAGAGTTCAAAGTGGTCAGATATCTATAGAGCATATTGGGACAAACTCCATGGTTACGGATCTACTTACTAAAGGTCTACCACCCAAGGTCTTTCATGAGCACATTGCTCATATGGATGTTGTAGCACTTGATAATATATTAATTTAGTGGGGTTTATATTTATGGATGTTTTGATGATATGTTTTATGGATAGTTTATGATTTTTTACTGCAGTATAAAGATTTGAAGTATTTTACACTTTGATCTTGTTTGGCTTGATCTCACTAAGGAATAAGATTGGACCAGTTGAAAATAGGCATGTTAAGATCACATTACATGAAATTTTCATGCTACACATTCATACTCGATCCATGTCATTAGTTATATTAATATGTGTGACCATTGATGGGTCTATTTATAATAAATTGTAATGAAAATCACTTTGATCCTATATTGGTATAATTAATAAATTGGATTGTTTAGAGATGATTTTGGTATTTATAGTAATTTTTTAACTCATAAGGATGATGTGTAATTTAAAATGTTGTTTGTATATATATATAGTCCAAGTGGGGAATTGTTAGGATTTATTGGACATACATATTATATAATTTATATAAATAATATTAATTATATATCATATGCTATTTTAAGATTTGGCTCAAATTAAAGTAGTCTAATAAAATTTAAATGGGTTTGAATCATCTCATTGAGTGTGAAAATTTATTTTTTATATGTAGATACCCTTAGAGTCTTATTCCTTATTTATGATGGGTAAATAAAGAATAAGAGCAGTTTAGAAAAAATAACATGGAGTTATGGTCCCCAACTGATGTAAACGATTAATTTTAATTTTTTGATATTCCATTATTATAGAATTAACAGAGACGTTATATTCTTTACAAAGAAAATTTTTCACATTATTTTGGAAGATCAAATCCAAATTTCAAAGAAATTCAATCACCGAATATAAATTCAGGTATATTTCTGCATATAAAATTCTTCTTCTTAATAATTGAACATAAAGATTTAGGGCTTTAATAAAGAATTAATTTTAATATTTTTTTCTTTTACTATAAAAATTTTCTAAAAATTTAAAATCTTTTTAAGTCTTATTCCCTATTTGAAAATAATATTTTATAGAATTCAATTCGAATATATTTTATTTTATTAATTTTTATATCAAAATAAATAAAAATAATATAATTTTATAAAAAATTAATGCAATTAAAATTTAATTTATAGTCAAATTATACAAATATATATTCTAATCACCTAAAATTTCAATATTTTTAAATAAAAAATGAAAATTAAGAAAATAAAATAAATTGGCTTCATTATTTACGAACTAAATAATTAAAATAATTCTTACACTAAATTTTAATTCAATCTCATTAATAAAACTGAACTGAATTGAATTTTCTAAAATAAATTTTTTCAAACAAAACCTTAGGATTTAAGATCTTAATTAGACATATACTATATCAATTTTATATTAATACATATCTCTACAGTTGGAGTTATTTAAAGATTAAATAATTGATTCATAACTTCTATTACCGTTACCAATGAGGTGTTAGTTTAGTAATAAAAATTTAATATTTGAGGTTTCAGAATCAATTCATATTCAAATTTCATCCATATTATAGATATTTGTAGATGAAATACTTAGTCGGACATTTTATATATACAAAATCTTTTGAATTTAAAATATGGAATAAATATAGTTATTAAACTTTATAAATTAATTTGCACAAAATTTAATTTTCTTCAATGTTTAATATTTATGATTCCTTTCTAGTGACATAGTACTGGGCAATTCATATTGTGTTTTTTCTTATCTTTTGATATGATTAGGACGTCTGTAATTATAGTTCGGATTCTCTATTTTATTTGATATTTTATTGTTATATTTTTTTATGCGTTATATTACTTATTAAAAAATATTAATTATTAAAATATTAAAAAAAAAGTGATATGATGCATCAAAAATTATGGGATAAAAAATAAAATATCAAATAAAATAAAAAATTTGAATTATTGTAATTATACACTGTATGCATTATTATTTATTAGTTAATTAATTAAAAGAGGAAAAACAAAAAAAAAATTATTTTGCTGTATCTTAATTCTAGATACTTTACGTAGCTGAATCGAAGCAGTTGTTTTCTAGTTCCTGAATTTATTTCTTTTTTTCCTTTCAAGCAGTTAACTTGTCTTTAATTATGACGCCAATAGGATTCTTATTGTGATAATTCTAATTCAATATAGGAAAAATGTTACTAATTCGTACATACTTAAATTTATAAATAAATAAATATTAAAATTTAATTATACAAAATTAATTGATTAAATTCAATACTTATTTATTTATAATTTATTTATATATTTTCTGATATGAGATAATTTTCTGAATTGATATTATTGTATTTAGCAACATGAGAAAGTGGGAAATTGAAAAAATGATGTATGAAAAAGTGAGAAAATATCAATGAATTTTTTGTTTAGTGTTACCAGAAGCATTCAGTACCAAATGGTTTTACTTTCGAATCTTCGAAATCAAATTTATCAAAATGAAAAAAAAATTAAAAAATGAGTTAAAAATATATTATTATGATGTTATTTGTTACACTTAATTTTTAATTGTATTCTACAATATATTATACTCATAATTAGGGATGGAAGCTAAACTGATTAAATTAATCAAATCGAATTAAATTGATTAAATTAAAATGAAACTGATGGTTTTATAATTTATTTAATTTAGTTTAGTTTAAAAAATAGAATAAATTAAAAATTTGATTTAGTTTGCAGTTTGAGTATTTTTTTTCAATTTTAAACCGAACCAAATCGAAATTATATACATATATATATATATATATTATTTTTTACCATTATTACAATTAAATATATTTGATTTTATTTTATATACAATCATATATTTTTTTTAACCTAATATTTATTTAAAATTTAAAAAATATCAATCATAAAAATTAATTAAAAATAAATAAAAAATAATCTAATTCTTTAGAAAAAATATAAATTTTGAGTGTATTAATTAATGAAATAGACAAATTTTGGGTTGTATAATATTGAATTATTTTTGAAATTTTTTTTACCGATATTTTATCGGTGTTTTTCTTTAAATTTATAATAAAATAATGACGATTTATAAAAAAAATATTTGAAACTGATAAATCAAAAATATTTAAATCGAATCAAACTGAATTTAAAATTGACGATTTGCTTATAATAATAATTTGATTTAATTTAATTTAAAAAATTTTTGAATCGAAAATATTAATTTAGTTTAATAACTTTCCAAACTCACTAAATCTAACCATGTCACCCCTATTCACAATGTATATGAATATGTACGTGTTGCATCATCATATCCTAAATAATATATCAAATGATTAAAAAGCAATATATGACAAATCCTGAGCAGAATTAGCTGCAACATAGATGGATACTAGCATCAATTAAACTAATAACTCAAGTGCTAAAAAATGAAAATTAGAAAGAGAGAAATTTACAAGGACTTGTTAAATTACAGGTAAAAAGAGATTAATTAAGCAGACATCCAAGCAGTAGCAAATACAACATTATGTCCTTTCCAAGTAAGTACAAGGTCTTCTTCTTCCTTCTTTAGTCCCCAACCAGCAGCATGTTCACCAAGCATAGTTTTAACTTCAGAAACTGCATCTTCACCAAAAGAAACGCTTCGAAAATTGGCATTTCTCATTCTTTGAACCCATCTAGTTTTAGGCTCAACTCTCTCAACCCTTTTCAAACCTTCATGAGCTATCACATTCTCAATCTTCCAACAAATATCAGCTTCATACCACTGCCTTTGCCTACTTCCCCTCGGAAGAAAAGTATCCACAGTATCATAAGGAATCCATAGATAATTAAAAGCTGACCTTAATCTACAAACTAAATTATTAGATGTTAAATCTGCATCTTCATCTACTAACACAACAATTGTAGGGTCTAAACTTCTAAGAGACGTCAAAAACATTGTTCGAAACGAAGACTCGAAAGTGTTTGTACAACCACTAAGATTGTTATTGATAACACAACTAGACATGGTTTCTTCAGGTATGTAATGAAGAAACATATGACAATTTATAACTAGTGCCTCACCACAACTTTCTGCGTAAACTAAATTTCTCACTCGAAGATGTTCGATTAAAGAAGTGAACCCATCAGCATAACTCGAATTAATTACTCCAAACTCTAAGATTATATTACGAGATTGAGCAAAGCTCACTAACTTAGAACCCAACTCTTCATAAGTAAGATCAATAACAGGAGGAATATGACGATTAGTTTGAACATCAGCAGCAACAGTGAGCTTTATCAAAGGAGTAAACTCGAAACGACTAGCAATAGCATCAAGAAGAGTAGGGATTTGCATGCAATGAGTTAAACTTAAATCCACAATATGAACAGAGGAATACCCTTCAATAGCTTCTAAAATAGCAGCATTAGCTGCAGTGAAACCGAAACGATGCCAAGGCGTTAAGTCAACAAAACTAGCAAGTTCAATAACAGAGTATTTATGGGTATTTATAGAAAGAGTAGTACAGCGAGAATTAGCCATAGCAGCGAGGAGTTTACAAGTACCACTTTTAGCAGCACGTGCAATGAGAGCTCGTAAAAAAGCAGAAGTTAAGCGTTGATTAGAGTCGCCATCAGGAGGAGCAATATTGTTTAAAACCCAAAGAATTTGTTGGGCTAAAGTAGCATCATTGCTTTGAATTGCATTTGCACAATGAACTAAAAGTTGTTCCATACAATTAGCATCACCAAAGCTTCCTAAAGAATTTGAAGTAGGAAAACCAGGCCATGGACGTGTCCTTTGATCTTGATTTTTGTTCATTGAAGTAATTTGGAACAAAGGAGGAGATGGGGTTTCTGAAAATTCCATCATGGACAGAGAAATATAGAGAGACAAAAAGAAAATTAGCTGGAGAGAATAGAAAAGAGAAGGGGAGCAAAAAGAAAAGATAAAATTGGAAATTAGAAATCAGAAAAGAGGGACAGGGAAGATAGAAAAAGACCAGACTAGTAGTAGTGGGTACCTTAAAAAAAAAAAATTTGGGGTCTTGGGAAACGAATCAGAGAAAAAATATAGAGAAACAGTCTGGGAGAATTCTGTAATTGAATCTAAGAAAATAGACAGTTCAGCTTTATTTGGGGATTTTATTGAATGGAAAAAAAGGACTCATCAATAAGGGATTAAAATTTTAAGAAAATTCTCTCCCTTCATCCCAAAAACTTTTAGTTCGAAGTCAAAATTGGGTAAAATAGAAATAAGATTCAAGCTTTTTTTTTTTTAAATTTTGTGATGAAGACGTATACATAAAAAAAATACACTTATATATAATTTAACATTAAATGTATATACAATCTTATGACAGATTTATATTTAAATTTTCCTACTCAAATATTAAAGAAAAACCAATAATTGAATACAATCATCAGAATTCAAGAAAACCTTTTTTTTTCTTTGATATGTAAAGGTCTCTAATAGATAATTCTTTCCTTGATTTTTCAGGTTGCTTAGGTAGAGAGAGAGAGAATGAAAGGAGTTGGTTTTTGGTGGCATGTGAAGTAGCCGGCCAGGGACTTGTCAATATGTGGGAATTGTGATTTCGTCATGTACTGAGTATGGTGGGGATGCTGAGACAGGGCAGTTAAGCCTTGGCTCACTCATTCACGGGCTGACCCATTTCACATTATATATATGCAAATACCATCATGATGAACAAATCATTTTTCTGCACTTTTCCTATTTTCTTTTATTTATTTATACTTTTAATTTGTTCATCTTTGTTTTTAATAACAACTTTAGATTTTCTGTTCATCGCAAATCATCAATGGATGATAACATAAAAGGATGCATATACAGGTAACGGAAGACATATGTTTTTTAATTTTTAAAATTTTTTAGGATAAATTATAATTTAATCACTGAAATTTAATAAAATTTATAAAATAATCATTTTATTTTTTAAAAATTAATTTTTTAGTTCTTAATAAAATATTATTTAATTATATTTTCTTTCATTTTTTCTTTTTTCCTTCATTTTTTTTATTTTCATTAATTTTCTTAATTTTCTTTTATTTTCTTCATTTTTCTTTTTTTAATGATATTATAATAACTTTTAATTATTTATAATTAAAATATATATTTGATATTTTTATTATTTTTATATTTTTAAATAAATTTATTTCATTATCGTAATGTCCCTTTCTAAAATTTTTATATTCATCATTAAATGTAAAAAATATATTTTTTTTTTTAATTTTTGTGTCTGCTCCTGGATGATAAGAGATTGATTTCACTTGTATACATGCATAGACAAGAATGGAATTATTAAATATATTATAATATATATTTGATAATTGATGATTTTGAATGTCGCCCTCATAAAAATGACTCGTGGCAGCCAAATTTCTGTAATTATATGTGCAAGCATTGATAAGACAAAGGAATAGTCATTTTCTAAACCCTACAAAGAATTCTCTCTCTTTTAATTAGTTAATTAACTCATTAATTTCATTAATATTTTTCTTTTTTCTTTTAATTAATTAAGAGCTTTCTCTATCATCACCTCATGTTTTATTCATCTTCAACAAATTGCCAAAGCACCTATACATATAAATAATAACCATACATGTAAGCCTAAAAATGAGACAAAACAATTATATATATAATACATGTATACAATAATATAAATTATGGTATATACTAACGATCCATATATATATATATATATATATATATATATATATATATAATTACAATAACTTTTCATCTAAAAAATATTTAAAAATTAATTATAATAAATGAGATGCATAAAATATTAATTGAGTATAATAAAAAATATATTACATGTACTAAAAAATTAATTGTTATAATAAATTTCTAACAGATTTCATTTGAAAGTTAATCAAAGTATAATATCGAATATATTCAAGCAAAATTAGAGTTGAGAAAGTACTAAAAATATCAATAACACTTCATAAATTTTTATTTTAATTAAAGAGTTTAATTCCAAAACTCTTATATGCAATAAGAAAAATTAAAGAAGAGATCTAACTATATTTAAATTTTAAAAAAATAAATAATAATAGACTTATATTTTAATAAATATCATAATTTATTATATATATAATGTTGATAAATTATTAATGATAAATTATTAATTTATAATGTAAATGAGACCATATAATTATATATAGATTTTTAAAAAAATATTATTTTATTAATTTATTAAAATTATTAATTTAATCTATTAATTTAAGTCGGGATCGAAAAAAAATTATTATATAATAAAGATTATTAATTTATTAAATATTAATTTATAAAAATTCTACTGTATATATATATATTCCTTGGTTAAGAAATGGAGCTTCCTGTCCTGCATCTTTACACGTGATATATATAGGACCTTTTGTTCCCTTACAAGAGGACTAGCTAGTCCACCACCTTCCCAACCTCTCTGGCCCCACTCTTAAATAGACTAGTCGACTCTGCCATCCAGCCAAGGGGACGCCTCTCTTTTTTTTTTTTCCTTATAAATTCCAATCTAACTAATAATTAATTTTAATATGGTACTATAAAAACCTTAAAAAATATTGGCAAATCAACGTTAACCTAAACAAGGTTGGTTATTATTAAGTGAAAATTTCGAGTTTTAATTGTAATAAGAATCTAAATTTACTTAAAAAAAACATTTTACTATATACCCACAGGCAGAGGTATTATTCCTAAATGATTGTATTGTCACATCCTTGTAACCGTACTTCTGCTAACTTCATGAAATGCTTCATGTGATTTCCAAGCTGTCCTAGGACCATATATATATATGCTATCTGTCCCTAGGCATTATATGACATAAGGATATATCATAGATGATCATGCCAAAAATAGAATATAAACCCTAATTTATTATGTAACTTAATTATTATATTTCTCAATCAACCTTTTAACCAATAAATAAATAAATAATTTCTCCATACCATTCCCTGTTTATACACTGCCTCTCACCATAACAGATTTTCACTATTCCATATGGAAAAAATAATACATAACAGAGCTTGGAAAAAAGTTGACTCATTGACGTTTGATAAAAAAATTTTATATAACTATTAACTTTTTAATTTTCAATAAGTAGATTAAACTCATTTGTTTAGTATTAATTGCTAATTGTTATTTAATTAAATAGTTGTTATTTATAAAAATTATAGTTTGAAATTTTTTAAAATAATCATCTACTTATTTAAATAAAAGTATTGTATTATCTTTTTAAAAATAATATTTAAATTAAAAAAAAAAGATAAATATTAATATTTATGCTTAATGGTTAATAAATATATTAATAGTAAATAATTAATAATAATTTTATCAAACACTTATAACAATCAATTATTAACTAATAATAATTATCAGTTATTAGCTATTAGTTAATAGCTATTAATAACAGTTAAACCAAACAGACATCACTTTTTCTCCCTCCTTTTTCTCAAAAATTAATGCATATTACTATATATATATATATATATATATATATATACATAATTAAAGAAGAGTGTGAGAAGAATCCAAGGAAAGCATATGAGGAGAAGCATATAAGTTAAGGTAATAAGGTCTTAAAAAATAAAAATTTTGGGAATTTTGAGGAGGATTCCAAAACTTGAGATACAAGAACAAAATGACATGCAAAAGCTTAAATTAAAAGGAAAATATTTCAAGAAAGTGTTGGAAATTTTCTGAAGGGAATTCTCTGGCATCCATGCTCTTTGTTTTTTCATTAATTTAAGACAAGAAATAAAACAAAGCACATGAGATTAAGCAATTAGGAATTAATATTTAACCATGTGCATAAAGATACCCATATAATTAATTGTTAAATATTGATTAATAAGGAGTTATTAATTAATTTGTTTTATTTGGGTTCTACATTATACATGCAAAATAATTATAAGTACACTTGTAGTTGGATGTATAATATAATACTATATAATAATGGGTTTAAAAAGTAGAGAACTTGCCCAAAACATATGGAAGACAAAATAATAAAGACGTTGGCTTCGAATGTTGAGCTATAGAAAAAAAGGAAATGGGTTTTTCATGAACATTAATTTAGAACTATTTTTTGTGGCTTTAAGCCAAATGAATCCTACCCAATCATTACTAAGAATGACCATCTTGGTAGTACTCTTTATAATAATTATTATTTATCAAATGCTTTTACAAAATATTATTTTTAAGTACTTAATATATAATGTGCAACTCTATATATTATTTGCATCTATATCTAAGATAAAGAAATATAGAGAGTTTACAATAAATATACTAGTAAACAGTAATTTAAGGATTGGTTTGGTGTTAATGTTTGAACTGAGAAAAATATTATGTTAAAAATAATAATCAGAGGTTATTAAAATTTGTTTTAAAGAAAATTTCATATATTATTTTTACATTCTAATCATATTAATATTAGTTCCAAAACAGTAAAAATAATATATCAAAACAGTTTTGCTAACAATATATAAAAGGGTATTTTTTTTTTTTTTTAAAAGCATATCAATCAATAATATTAAGCATACTCTAATTTAGTATATTATTAAACAAATAACTCTCTCTAAAATTCTCTCTCTTTAAAAATCTCTCAAACTCTTTTTTTTTTTAATATGGATTACTCGTTGACTCTCCTTTTTGAGCCAATAGTAGCCTTCATGTTTTTCTTCTTTCTTCTTAGTTTTATAGCCTTTAATTTTTAATTAATTAAGGATATATATGATAAAAATTAAATAAATACATAGGCCAATTTTTTTTTTAAAAAAAAAAAGGAAAAAGCACTGAATATATATATATATATATATATATATATATATATATAACGTATAAACCCTAAAAGTTTGAGAAGGGTTTTGGATTGAAGTATTATTTGAGCAATGATAGAAGACATGTGAACCCATCTTACTGCTTATACATTCACTTCATCAGCAGTACATTTAGAGGTCAGTTGGACCACTTTTCTTCATCACTGCTTCGTTTTAATCTATTTCTATCCCGTTGTCTCTTTCTCTAATTATCACTGATGGTTCTATTGGCCCAAATAACTCTTTATCTCAGCACTTATCCAATCCCAATTTCAGCCCAACTCATTGTACAAACCTTTAGCTCCTCTTTGACCAGTGAAATAAGAAAAAAAAATTAAAAAGTTATCCCATATTTAATTTTAATTAATTTAAAGAAAAAAAATTGTCACCTATAAATCTTAAATAGTCATAAATTACGTATTAATAATAAATGAAAATGTTGGACGTGTTTTTCATATGAATATATATATTTATTAATTATGAATTTCTTCATTATAAATTATTTTGCATATACATATTACTCTATTAGTTAACCATATTCTCAAGCACAAATAAATTATATGAAAAGTGGATTTAAATTTTAAATTTCATATTATAAATTTATAATTTGAAATTTATGAATTTTTTATTTAGAGAGTGTGAAGAATTCAAAATTTTATATTTAAAAAAAAAAAAGAAATTTTAGATTAAATATGAAGATAATAAATTTGAAATAATTAAGTAAAAAAAATATTTAAAATATTAAATTTTTAAAGAGTTGAATTTCAATAAATATTTAAATCAAATCTAAATATATTTAATTTTAATGATTTAAATAAAAGATTTATTTCAAATTTAAATTTAAGTTCTAAATTATTGTTATCTAACCGATCATTGTATCATTGAATATCACTGAATTAACAATTTAATACTTATTTTATAATATAAAAAATTTTAATTTTGAATTTTGAAAATTCCTTGAAATAAAAAAGAAACTCAAAATTAATACTTAGTCTAATAATTTAGAATATGAGATAAGATTCCAACTTTTTAAGGTTGTTAAATACTGCCACACTTCCGTCGATGAATAGAGTAAAATAGTACTATCGTTTGCTCCTTTGCATAATCATGGGCCCGTTGTAGTTGGTTCGTTGGAACATAGTTTCAGGCTCTTTATTCTTAATTGGGATAAAGTGCATCCTGTCGTTTAGTTCTAAAATCACATTAATTTTTAATATTTTTCAAGATATAATTTTGACCATAACGTTATTAAAATTTATAATTTCGACCGTTTGACCGTTGACTTTTCAACCTGGACTCCACAAGGATTAAAAAAATAATTGGCGAATTACAATATAGTCCCTAAAATTTTATTTATTTATAAAAAAGTATTTTTTTAAATTAAAAATATAAAAAAATAAAATAAATTAATAACTAAATAAAAATTAATTATTTTATTTATTTAAAATTAAAAAAAAAATATTATTTTTAATTTAAAATTACTTTTTATTAAATTGAAATAATTAATTT
>CANXYC010143718.1:0-10303 GCA_948193065.1 Aleurites moluccanus
ATCCTTTTTCAGGGTTTGATAGGTAGCGACGATTCCATTTCCTCTCTCTTCCTTCAGGAGTGGAATTTGCCTTATCTATGTAATGACTCCTTAATTGTATTTATAGGTCTTTCTATAATAGCTCCATGGTATGTAATAATGTAATAATGAATTTAGTAATGATATTTTAAAAATGAAGATATGGTTAATGAGATGTAAATATTACATTATATATACAGTGTGAAGTATTGGATTGAGAAAAATGATAACAAATGTGGAATGTACATTATAGTATGAGATGAGTATGGAAATAGAAGTGTTGATTTATGCAGGTTGTGTTAATGTTGGATATGAAGAGAGGGACTTTGGGCCCTGGGTATTAGATTGTAAAAGTAGAGTGGTTATGGCAAATTTTCTGTAGAAAATGAAGAATGGGGTTCTATGGGTTTAGGTAGCCTTATGCCTTCCCCATACCCTAGGACCGTCATATCTCCTGAAATGGGGGATGTGACATCCCAACTGAAATTATAGATTGAATGGTTTAGAAGCTAAGGAACAAGGAGATACCCATGGTTAAGGTTTTGTGGAGAAACCAAGTTATGGAAGAATGCACTTGGGAGAGTGAGCAAAGCATGCAAGAAAGATATCCCCATTTATTTCAGGTTTAAGGCAGCTTATTATAAATTCGAGAACGAATTTATATAAGGGGGGAAGAATGTAATATCTGCCATTTTGTAGTATTTTTATTGATTTTGTATGTTTGGAGAACCTATTAAAATTTTTAATAAGAATGTTGAGAATTTCAGAAATTTTTTATTATTGATGCTGCAGGATTTTGTGATGATCATTTTATGTTCTTAAAGACATAATTTGGTAAAGTGTAAAATGTGAAAGTTATTAATTTATATCTTAATTATAATTCTGTAAAATGATTTGGCAAAATTCTGTGTATGTGATGAGTTGTGTCTATTTGAGCAAGGCTGGTCTGGTTGAGAGTTTTTGCAGGGATGCAGTGTTTGTTTAGAATTACTGGGAATGACTGAGGTAGAATTAGCTAAAGTTGTAAACATGAAAAATGTTCCTTTATATGTTGATATGATGATTGTAAAATTTCAGAATTTTTGGATAAGTATATCTCAATGAAGAGTGATTTGTATCAGGGTTGTTCGGTTAGATTTTGGGGCAGGAGTCTGAGTGCCTTTTTGGAGGGTCACTACAATCTGTGTATTGATTATTTTGATTTGAAATTTTGATAGGTAGTGCTCCTACATGTTGATTGTAAGTGACAAAAAGAATTAGTGAGTTTGGATATTTGTAGCTCATTTGTGAGCTGGCTAAGTGGGGGATATTCAGGCAGGAGTTTAACTTAGAAGAATTTGTTATGGCGAGCCAGCAAAATACGAGGAGGCATTTTATGAATTGGAAATGTGAAGTGGAGTGATGGAAAAGTGGCAAAGTGAGTTTTCTGAAGTGGCAATTGGTGAAGAGAATTGATGAAGAGATTTGGCGAAGAGCTAAGGCGAAGAGGGAAGGCGAAGAGGATTTGGCGAAGAGGATTTGGTGAAGAGCTTTGGCGAAGAGGATTTGGCGAAGAGGCATTATGCTAAGAGGAAAAGTGCGAAGTGGAAGTTTGCGAAGAAGCAAAGAAGCGAAGAGTCGAAGAGGCGAAGAAGCATTGCCGAGGTGGCATATGCGAGGAAAAGTTACGAGGAGAGTCTGGCGAGGCAACACATGTGAGGTAGCATATGCGAACTGGAATGTGCGAGGTAGCTTTGCCAGATTAAGATTGGCGGGCTGGCAAGTGCGAGCTGGGAATACGAAGTGGTATTGGCGAGATGGTTAGGCGAGGTAGCTTTGCCGAGGAAGGTCTAGCGAGGCAAGCTGACTAGCGTATTTCTGGGGCAGTGTCTATTTAAACCCAGTGAACCCCAGTAGCATTCCACGATTTTCTTTCTTTCTTCCTTCGTTTAATTTCAGTCTTTTCTCAGAATATTTTCATTTCTTGTCTAAGACATTAATACTTAAATTAATGCAATAGAACTCTAGATTATTCAGTATTAAGGCAGAATCATCAAGATTTGAGCAGTAACCTCAGAATTTCAGTTTGAAGGAAATAAGGTAAATTTTCTTTCTAAGCTATTTTCTTTGGATCTATTTAAGTCTATGAGTTAGGATAATTAATTATAGGTATATAAAATTTATTGCTAGTGATCTGAAGCTATTAATGGTAATTAATGTGGGAGAAATTTGGAGGTTGAAACTGCCATGAACAGTAACTCTGAAAATTCAATGCAAATTAAATGCAGTTTTTCTTTAAGAAATAAATAAAATTGTTGTTGGGAATTAAGAATAGAAATTCTAAGATAATTAATTAATAGGAAATCATATGGAAATATTATTGGTTTGGAGAAACCCTAATTTTGTATAATTGGAAAATTTCTTAGGAGGAGAAATTCGAATTGGTTGAGGAATTAATTGAGCAGAATTCTAAGGAGGAATTTAGGAGAAATTTGTGTAAGAGGTAAGTATAAACATCTTATTTGATTATTGTTCTTCGAAATTAAAGTAATCAAGTATTCTTACAATTGATTATTCTATTGTATGTATTTATATACTTGTATAATGAAAATGGTTTGATCAACCTTCTTGGATCAAGTTCATGTGTTCTTGCTTGCAAACCCGATTTGAATGATGTTATATGATGATGGTCTTGGGACCAATATGCTTCTTATGATTTTGAAACCCATGACCCATGGATAGAACGCTCTTCCCAATGAGAGTAAATTCATTGGTTCATTGTGCACTTTGGGAGCCCAGCCGATAGGGTTTTTATCGGTGTTCCACTTAGAGGGGGACAGGAGCTCTAGGCGCATGCCTGGCCAAGCATGTGTGCACGTTGAGGTAGAAAGGCTACCAATACATATGTTATGATATGTGATCAGTTCTACTAGATAAGATTTGATAATGCCATTTCTTGTGGGCATTCTATGTTCTAAATATGAACCATGATTTGATATAGCCAAATTATTATGAAAACCACATTTCTTTCAAGTAAAGCTCATGACCTCTTTCATGCCTATATGTATGATTATTTGTTCACGACCATGATTCGATATTCAGTTCTTATTGTATAATGTTCATACCTTACTGAGTTGAAGGCTCACTCCTCTTCTGTGGATTTCAGGTGATAGCTTAGCTCGTGAAGAGGCTAATAGAGAAGATCGGGCTTCTTGACTTATGTACTCCAAGAAGTTTCATTGTAATAATTCTTTTGAGATATTTTGTATATTTATTAATGATATTATGATACAATATGTAGTGGAGTATACTCTAGAGCTCCGTAGTTAGTTTTTTGGGGATACTAGAATATTTTAATGTATGAATGTTATCCTTTGGATACTCTTGTTCCTCACTGATGTGAGATGTCTCTTTTGATCATTAAGGAACAAGAGAAAGATATGAAATGATAATAGAAAGATATAATTGATTTTGATTATATGTATGAATATGATAAATGTATGGTAAAATATGATGTTACAATTTATTTGATGTTGATGAGATTTATAATTTGTGAGTTCTACGGATTTATGGTGGTCTTAAGCCTACCCTTGCCCTAGGACCGTCGCACCACTGGAGTTGGGGTGTGACAAAATGGGTTTGGAAAAAGTTATATAAGGAATCTCCATTATTCAACAAAAAAAAAAGGGGGAGGAGAAAATTTTTGAGCCAAAAAAAGCTACCAAGAATTAAAGCGAGAAGACCAAAAAATATATAAAGTTTTTCTTAAAAAAAAAAAAGACCAGAAAAGATTTGGAGCAAGAAAAAAAAAATTCGTAGGGGCCAAAAGAACCAAAAATTCAGAGGAAGGAATTGGAGCAAGAAACCAATAAAAGACCAACAAGCAAGGGACAATCATCACCACCATCTCGGCTGCGCAACTTCAGTCCTCCTTGGTCCCGAAAGAACAGGTTAAGTATTTCAGTTTTGGGATAAGGTTTATGGAATTTTGAATTTTTCATGGTTTCTACGTGTTTTTATTTTATTATTGTTTTATATTTTATTTTATTTTATTATTTTTCTCTGTTTTTGTTGTCGTTGTGTTTGGTGTTTAATTTGATTATTTTTGGTGTTTATAATAATTTTTTTTAAAAAACAAAGGGTTACAATAAGAAAGGGCAAGTATAAATAAATAAATAAATAATAAATAAATAATAATAATAATTAATAAAAGCAAGAATGTGAAATTACTAATGGTATTAGCGAGATTTAAAATTGACCCGTTAAGACAGTTCCTGAGGGAGTTACCCTATGTTCTGTTGGATCAGTTAAAAATTTAAATCTCCCCTTTGCTAGGGGAATTACCCCTTTGAAAGGATTTAACAAATCTTAATTAATTAAAATATAAAAATAAAATAATAATTATTATTATTATGATAAACAATGAAAGTGACAAAAAAAATAATAATCAGGAGTCTCTAATTTTTTTGGATCGATTGTGATGGTCCCAGAAGGAATTACCTTATGTTCCACTCAAACTGTTGATTTTTCTTTCGCTAGAGGAATTACCCCTTCGAATGAATGATTAACAAAATTATTTTTGTCAAATAAAAAAAATAAATACCAAAAGACTTGTACATAAATTATCAAAATTATTTCATATAAAAAATAACCTTCGAAAACCACAATTTGGGTATTTTATTAACCTGTTAAGGCAATTCCTGAGGGAATTACCCTCTATTCTGTTAGGTCTTTTAAAGTGTTTGAATCTCCTTTTCGCAAAGGGGCTTAGGAAAGTATCAATTAATTACAGGTTAAGAAAAAATTATTACTTCTTTTTTAACCTCTGAATCTTTAAAAATATAAAAAAAAATCATAAAAAAAAAAAATTAAGGGCCATGATGAGAACTAAAGTTGTCAGATTTTTAGAATAAAAAATTAAAGGCGATATGATGGCTCTTGGAAATAAATTAAATTAAAATTATTAATTTTAGATAATTTAAATTGGGTAATTTCAAAAATAATTTTTAAGTTTTATTTTCCCAAAATAATTTTCAAATATTTATTTCCAAAATAATTTCAATCTCCAAAAAAATCATTTTTTAAGTTTAAATCGAGATTGCTCATTTTAAATGCTAAAATTAAAATTTTTAATTTAAATTTGCGACTAGAGGTAGGCCGATCCTTTTAATTATTTCTGAATATGACCTGAGCCCATTTTTATAATAATATTTTTTTTCAATAAAATCAAATTTGTATGTCTAATTCTTAAATAATAAAAATTTGGTTAAAAGGAAATATAATTAATCACATATATAAATAATAAGAAAATTTTTAGGGCAACTTAATATTTTGAAAATTAACGTATAGGGTTCCTAACACCTTCCCTATGCATCCGCGATTCCTGAACCCAAAACTCTAATTTTAAGACCAATAATTTTTAAAGGTTTCCAACTAAGCCTTTTAAACAAAATTCGGTTGGTGGCGACTCCATTGAATTTAAAATTTTTAAAATAATTTTTCACCGTTCCAAGTTGTTGCACTGTAAAAAACGTTGCGACAGTTTGGCGACTATACTGGGGACCGAACTTTTCAAAAGAAAGTCACTTCTAATTTTCAAACTATTATTTTGGCCTAAAAATATTCTTATTATTTATTTAATGCAAAACTTATTTTCCTTTTAACCAGAAAAAAGTTTACTTTTGTTGTGCATCATATTTAATTTGTATTATTTATATTATTTTGCATTTATCTTTTCTTGTTTGAAGCAGCATGGTTTTGAGTATAATGTAAGGATATATTTTAGAATAGGCCACTGATCCTTTGCATACACTTTTAGCCCTATACTCGGGCGACTTGCCTTTAGGATTAGAAGAAGGTAACTAGTGGTACCCGTGAGACTTTTGTCTTTGATAGTATCCACCAAAAAAGCCTTCACTCAGGTTGAAACTTATCGATCGCATCACTAGTCTTCTTGCTTCCTAAAAATCTTGTTCCTTGAAAGTTTTCATGATTTCCAAGATCAAATACTCTTCCTGAACTCTCAAATCTTGAGCTTCCCAAAATATAAGATTCCTTATTTTGAATTTGAGTATGTAAAATATGACCCCACATTTATTTTTCTCATCCTTTTGGTGAAGTAAAAGTAAAAAAAAATTTCATATAACATTTTCCTTTCCTTTTTGTCAATTAACTATCCTCATACCCTAAGTACAATTCCCCAAATTAACAAAAAAGAGAAGGAACCAAAATCCAAAAATTCTTTCAAAATTATTTATGATATCTGTTCAAAGTCATTATTAATGGTCAATTATTTCAATTTGGAAAGCACCCCAACCTCATTTTTTCTTTAAACAACCAGTGTCTCACTATTTTTTTCCATTCTCTTTAAATTTCCATTTCCCTCCTAATAAATCAAAGTTCGAGTTATTCTAAATATCTTATATCTTGAAGACCATGCACTTGTAAAAATAATGTCTATCCTCACTCCACCTTCATACATTAACCATCATTTTCTCTACCAAAATCCATCAACCTACAACCTTTTCCATTGGAACACATTGGGGCAAACATTTTGAACTCATTCACCATACTTCCATTGCAAAAAGCATCACCTCATTCAAAAAAAATGGAGAATCAACTCTTACCAATTTACTCTATTGCTCTCATTAAAATAAAATAAAACAGGTGCATTTTTAATTTATGGATTATTTTTGACATTTTTATTATTTGTTACAAGACGTTGCAGATAAATATACCAAATTTGAAAACCATTAGCTTGAATGCATGTTACCTTCAACACACTCTTGCAAACCAATTCTCTATTGGACCTTTAATACCTGAACCATCTTAAAAAATTATCCCATTTCTTTTCATTCAAAAGATGACTCTCACTTCCATCCTATATTCATATTCACTATCCTAACCATGTCCATCATAAAACCCCAAACATTAGTCCAAAAGTCATCTCAAACCATGGATTCATCCCACATTTCATTAACATTCCTATACTTGTGAATTATAATTAATTGATTTTGCTTCAAATAGAGATAAATATACCAAATTTGAAAACCATTAGCTTGAATGCATATTACCTTCAACACACTCTTGCAAACCAATTCTCTATTGGACCTTTAATACCTGAACCATCTTAAAAAAATTATCCCATTTCTTTTCATTCAAAGGATGACTCTCACTTCCATCCTATATTCATATTTACTAGCCCAATCATGTCCAACCCAAAACATTAGTCCAAGAGTCATCTCAAACTATGGATTCATCCCACATTTCATTAACATTCCTATATTTGCGAATTATAATTAATTGATTTTGCCTCAAATAGAGATTTTTGCCCACATTAATAGAGTTCGAGGGAAGTTTGGGGCTAGAAGTTCAAAAGTAGAATTTAACAAAGGGAATCACATTTTATATGGAGATTTATATAGTTGTAGATTCTTTCAACAAAAAAAAAACAAAACAAAACAAAATAAACAAATAAAAAACAAAAAAGCAAAAAAGAAAAGAAAAGAAAAAAGACAAAAAAAAGCAAAAAAAAAGAAGAAAGAGAAATGTTGAGAAGAATCTAAAAAAGTAGCATTCATAATTTTATCTCCATTCCTTTTGCTAATATTGAGTCCCCATTGGTATTTGAAATTGTAAAAAAATTTCCTTTAGGTTTAGAAATGAAAAGTTTCTCTATGGTACATTGAAATAGTTATAGACATGAGAAATTTCATAGAAAATTCTTTTAAGTTTAGAAAGAAGAATATTTGAAAATTTTGCTTCAAAACTCAAAATTGAAGCAAATTTGGAAGAAAGTTCAAGATGAGTTTTTGATATAGGCAATTATCTTTTTAATATCAATAAAGGGCATAATCAATTAATTATACTTCACAAAATAACATTCAAAACCATTCCTCACTCCATTCAAATTCACCCCATCAACACCCAATACATGATACATAAGTTATTTGTAGTTTCAACTCCATATCATCACCAGAAAGCAAGCTGTATTCATAACATCATTAGCCTAAATCTACCCCAATCGACCTAGTTCACATTATTAATCGTTCTTAAACCTATTTGACACATCTCCTCCTACCTTACCATTCTTTTAGAATAAATCTGAACCAATAAGATTCAATCCCATATAACCTCCTTAGCACAATTTATTCAATAATCAATATGTTAGAATGTCCAAAGATTAAAAATGCCATTTGTGTTCCAAAAAAAAAAGAAAAAAGAAAAAAGAAAAATAAAAATAAAAAATGAGAGCACTCATTTTCCAATTTGAGTGAAATAAACCCCTTTTATTTTTATATTTTATCTTTTATTGCTCGCCATGTCCTTTAATATTTTGTCTGCTCCATTTGGCCAATCTTTTTTCATTAGCTTCATATTTACCTTTTAATCTATCCATTACCCATATCATTCGAAATTGAGTTCATATTTTCCAAAATCCCAAATGTCCGTATTATCATGTATAAATCAACCCTGAAAGCCTAACACTATCACTTTCTCATTCCTAAAACATCTTTCATCTATAATAATGGTCATTAACTTTGAAGTTTATGGTATTTAGATGCTTAGATAACTCGAACCATCCCCTAAAAAAACCAAAAAAAAAAAAGAGAAAAAGATTAAATACCAAATTCCCCATAATTTTTTATATTTTGAGCCTAGACTATCATTGTTTTCTAATTATCAAAATTACCCATTTTCACTTTCAAAATTGCATTTATTCACTATTAATATGACTTTGAGTTTGAGATTATTTTCATTTTTGGTATGATTGATACACCTCCAGCGGTTCCATTTCAAAATTTCACACCTTGATCCAATAATTCATATTATTCAAATGTTATTCTTCTACTTTACCAGATCATAGGGGTTCCAAATCTTGAAAAAGGTTACATGGAATTATATATGATTTTTTTGCTTCAAAAAATCAAATAAAAAAGAGAAAGATAAGGAAAAATTGGAAAAATCCAAAAAAAAAGTGAGGAAAAAATGAGATTTTTGATGAATTAAAATCAATTTTATATGCTCAATTTCATTCTACTTTCATCTTCAGCATTCATAATTCCAAACACATTTTTTTTTAGAGGTATTCTTATCTGAACAGTTCCACCAAATTTCATTCTTTTCAGAGGCAAACGACAAAACAATAAGAATAATGTTGCGATCAACAAGTTTTCAGAAAAAAATTTCAAAATAAAAATAAAAAAAATATTTTTCATTGCATTCATTGTACTATAAAAATCATCATTCAAGTTAATCATTTAAATTAGGGTCATTAATTCAAACTATTCATATTTCTAAATTCATTTAGATTTATTTCATTTCATTTACTCTTCATAATATAGTCTGCATTTCTTTTATTTAATTACTTTGATTTATTTGTCTTTCTTGCAATCAATTTATTCATTTTTCCATAAATTAGTTTTGATTTATTTATTTTATGGCTTTGAAAAGAGAAAAAAAAAAAAAAAAAAAAAAAAGAAGAAGAAAAGAATGTATATAAAAAAAGAGTGTGAAAAAGAAACAATGAAAAATAGTGAAAAAAAAGAAGAGAAAATTTAAAAGAATTACTTATGTACTTGAGGCAAAGTATATTTGATCCATCATGATTATTTTTAGAAGAACAATATCGGCCATGATTCAGCATTTTCTTTACTAGTTTTCTATATTAAGCTCATTCGCTCGCCCAAATATAGAAAACTTATAAAGAAGGAGTAGGACGAGCTGATCTCATGATTAACATATCAATAGGTTGTAAGTCACTTGAAACTACTTTCATTCCATTTAATTTTTGTTATTCATATTTCTGTTATTTTAAATTTATCTAAATTAATGTCATTTTAATTTTATATCATGCATTGAATAATTAAAATTCATACATTTTAATTTTCTGTCATGCATTGAATAATTAAGATTCATGCATTTTAATTTACTGCCATTTAAATTTCTGTCATGAACTGAATGATTAAGATTCGTGTATTTTAATTCCCTGCATTTAAATTTCTGTCATGCACTGAATAATTAAAATTCATGTATTTTAATTCCCTACCGTTTAAATTTCTATTATGCATTTGAATGATTAAGATTCTTGCATTTTAATTTTCTAGCATTTAAATTTTGTCAAACATTGAATGATTAATGTTCATGCAATTTAATTTCATGCAATATTGTAATATCTGCCATTTTGAAGTGTAATTATCAATTTTATTTTGTTTGGAGAATTTTAAAAAATTTTAATGAGAAGTTTGGAAATTTCAGAAATTTTGCTTTGACTGCAGCAGGATTCAGTGTTGGCCATTACTTGCTC
>CANXYC010143730.1:0-25249 GCA_948193065.1 Aleurites moluccanus
TTTCTTTATTCATGTAATAGCTGATATATTTAGATTAGGAATATTTATTCTGTTACCAAAAATACATTGTATAGATTATTATTTATTGGAATGAAAGCAAAGGGAATGGTATTCAGCCATTTACTCAAAAATTGTTACTAATGTGGTGGAACTACAACATTATGTGGAGTTTGAGGATATGTTGCATGTTGCCATGAAGGTGGAAAGGCAATTAAAAAGAAAGGGCAACAACAATCGGTTTGTTTCTGATTCTACAAATTCATATAGATCCAATCAGAAGAAAGAAGAATGGAAGAAAGAAGAAAAGACTCCATTCAAGCCCAAAACCGACTCCTCCAAAGAATTCAACAAAGAGAAGGACAAAGGTAAATCTGATTCTCAAACTCACTACAGAGATATTAAATGTTTTCGTTGTTTGGGAACAGGTCATATAGCTTCACAATGTCCAAATGGAAGAGCTATGACAACTAGATATGATGGGGAGATTGTTTCGGCTAGCGAAGGAGAAGAAGGCAGTGATGCTGATTCCATGCCACCATTAGAAGATGCAAGTGATTTTGATGAAGTAGCAAGGCCCGTCCATGGTGAGATGCTAGTTGCAAGGCGGACATTGAATGCACAAGCTCAAGAAGAAGATGATAACCAACAAAGAGATAATTTATTTCATACTAGATATTTTGTAAACAATAAGGTGTGTAACATGATAATTGATGGAGGTAGTTGTGCTAATGTTGCTAGTACCACCTTAGTTGATAAATTGAATTTACCTACCATAAAACACCCTAAGCCTTATAAACTGAAATGGTTGAAGGATTATGGGGAAATTAGGGTTATCAAGCAAGTTCTAGTATCATTTTCCATTGGTATGTACAAAGATGAGGTTTTATGTGATATAGTACCTATGCAAGCAGGTCATATATTATTGGAGAGGCCTTGGCAATTTGATAGAAAGACCATACATAATGGTTTCACAAATTATTACACTTTTGACAAAGATGGAAAGCATATTACCCTTATACCTCTCTCACCAAGGGAAATATATGAGGATGAATTGAAAAGACAAAGAAGTGATGAGATGAGTGGAAAAAGTGAGGCCGAAGGCAAAGAAAAGGAAGAGAGCGTGAAAAATGTGGCAAAAACAGAAAAGGGTGAGAAAAAGAAAGAAATAGTGCATTCGAATGAGGGAAAAGAAAAACAAAAAAAGTCGAAAGAGAAAGTGAGCAAAGAGAAACACTTGAGTTTTTATGCAAAAGGGAGTGATATTAAGGATGCATTATATTGTAATCGAACCATACTTGTACTTTTATACAAGGAGGTCTATTTAAATACTAATGAACTTAACCCTTCCTTGCCTAATGTTTTTGTTTCTTTATTGCAAGAATACGAAGATATCTTTCCCAATGAAATACCTAGTGGATTGCCACCCATTAGAGGTATCGAGCATCAAATCGATCTTATTCTTGGAGCATTAATTCCAAACCGACTAGCCTATAGAAGTAACCCCGAAGAAACAAAGAAACTACAAAGACAAGTTGAGGAGTTGATGTCAAAGGGGTATGTGCGAGAAAGTATAAGTCCATGTACAGTTCCTGTTTTACTTGTGCCTAAAAAGGATGGTACTTGGTGTATGTGTGTTGATTGTAGGGCAATTAATAACATCACAGTAAAGTATTGACATCCTATCCCAAGACTTAATGATATGTTAGATGAATTACATGGCTCTTGCATTTTTAGTAAGATCAATTTGAAAAGTGGGTATCATCAAATAAAAATGAGAGAAGGTGATGAATGGAAAACTGCCTTTAAAACTAAATATGGTTTATATGAATGGTTAGTCATGCCTTTTGGTTTAACTAATGCTCCTAGTACTTTCATGCGATTAATGAACCATGTTTTGAGAGCTTTTATAGGAAAGTTTGTAGTTGTTTATTTTGATGATATATTGATCTATAGCAAAGATTCAAATGAACATTTAGAACATTTAAGAGTTGTTTTGCATGTTTTAAAGGAAGAAGCTCTATGCTAATCTTCAAAAGTGTTCTTTTTGTTTAGATCGAATTGTGTTTTTGGGTTTTGTTGCAAGTGCTATAGGTGTTGAAGTAGATGAAGAAAAAATAAGTGCTATTAAAAATTGGCCCATGCCCAAATCAATTACTGAGGTTAGAAGTTTTCATGGTTTGACTAGTTTTTATAGGCGTTTTGTTAAGGATTTTAGCACAATTGCAGCACCCCTCATTGAAATAGTTAAAAAGAATGTAGGTTTTAAGTGGGATAAAGAGCAAGAGATTGCATTTAATTTGCTTAAAGAGAAGTTGAGTTCGGCGCCTGTTTTATCTTTGCCTAACTTCACTAAAACTTTTGAAATTGAGTGTGATGCTTCTTTGATGTAAGAGAGGAGACCAATTGCCTACTTTAGCTAAAAACTTAATGGTGCGTCATTAAATTATCCTACTTATGACAAAGAGCTTTATGCATTGGTGAGAGTTTTAGAAATTTGGCAATATTACCTTTGGCCCAAGGAATTTGTTATCCATACAGATCACGAATCATTAAAGCACTACAAAGGACAAGGTAAGTTGAACAAAAGACATGCCAAGTGGATGGAATTCATTGAAACATTCCCATATGTGATCAAGTACAAACAAGGTAAAGATAATGTTGTGGCCGATGCACTTTCAAGAAGGTATGCCTTAATTAATGCTATGGATGCGAAAATAATGGGATTCGAACTTATTAAAGGTTTGTATAAGGACGACTCTGATTTTTCTAATGTTTATGATGCATGTGAGAAAGTGGCATTTGGTAAGTTTTATAGAATGGATGGATTTTTGTTTAAGGAAAACAAATTATGTATACTTATTTGTTCTATGCGTGAGTTGCTTGTAAAGGAAGCTCATGGGGGTGGTTTGATGGGTCACTTTGGAATTACTAAAACTTTAGATACACAAAATGAATGCTTCTATTGACCTAAAATGAAAAGAGATATTGTGAGAATATGTGATAGATGTGTTACATGTAAACAAGCTAAATCTAAAGTTTTGTCACAGGGTTTGTATACTCCTTTGTCTGTACCTAGTGAACCATGGGTTGATATTTCTATAGATTTTGTGTTGGGTTTGCCTAGGTCAAAAAAGGGTAAGGACTCTATTTTTGTAGTTGTTGATAGGTTTTCAAAAATAGCACATTTTATATCTTGTTGTAAAACCGATGATGCAACTAACATTGCTGATTTGTTCTTTAGGGAGATAGTACGACTCCATGGGATTCCAAGGAGTATTGTTAGTGATAGGGACGTAAAGTTTTTGAGCTACTTTTGGAAAGTATTGTGGAGTAAGTTGGGAACTACTTGTCATCCACAAAACGATAGTCAAACTGAGGTAGTGAATAGAACTTTAGGTACCTTGTTGCGTGCTATCATTCAAAAGAACTTGAAAACTTGGGAAGATTGTTTGCCATTTGTTGAATTTGCTTATAATCTTATTGTGTATTCTACTACAGGTTATTCACAATTTGAAATTGTTTATGGTTTTAATCCACTAAGTCCTTTGGATTTAGTTCCTCTACCAGTTTCTGAGAGGAGTAGTTTGGATGGGAAAAATAAAGCTGAATTGGTGAAAAAGTTGCATGAGGATGTGCGAAAGAATATAGAGAGAAGGAATTAACAAATTGCAAGTCAAGCCAACAAGGATAAACGAAAAGTAATCTTTGAACCGGGTGATTGGGTTTGGGTGCATATGAGAAAGGAAAGATTTCCAAATCAAAGAAAATCCAAATTGCATCAAAGAGGAGATGGACCATTCCAAGTTGTGAAACGAGTCAATGACAATGCATACAAAGTGGATCTTCCTGGTGAGTATAATATTAGTGTTACCTTTACTATTTCTGATCTTTCTTCTTATGATATAAGTGAAGATTCGAGGTTAAATCCTTTTGAGGAGGGAGGGAATGATGCAAATCAAGGTACTACAAGCAATCAAAGTAAGGATCCAATGTATTTTAAATGAACTTATTCAAGAAAAAGTTTAAAGATTCAATCAATGGACTTATTCAAGCCTTGCGGAATAATTTATCTACAATTGAAAATTGCAAGGAACAGTCAATCATCAATCTAGGCATTCAAGAAAATAAATTAAGTTTGGTGACCATGATTCATGTGCAAGAAGGAACTATCATGTTGGAATAACAAATCCAACTCTTTCTGAGTTTGAATTGTTCTATGTTGAATATATTTATCTTATGTTGGGCCGTTTATATTTTGTTTTAGCCCATGGTTGAAAAAGAAATATTTTAATTACTTAATTAGTGAGTTTTGGCCTTTTTTATGTTGACTTAAAGCCCAAAACAAATTTAGGTTTATTTTTATCTTATTTAGAAGTTTATCCTTATTTAATAAACTTGCCCTTGTTTAAGAAGTTTATTCTTAATCAGGAAACTTAAATTAGGATTTTTATATAGCTAAGTCATTATAAATACTTAGCTAAACCCATGTATTTAGAAAAAATTCAGATTTTGATTAAATATAATTTTGTGAGAAATTATCTCAGTTTTGGTTCTTGTTAAAAATCGTTTTGAACTTATCAAAACTAATAACTTTGTGGCATTCACCATTATACCAAGGTTCTTGACATAGGTTCGTCAATAGGTCGAGGTTTTCTTGTTCAAATCTGATTTAACTTTTCAAGTGGTTGCATATTATGCGTAAAGGTGTTGGGTTTCAAAGCAAGTCGACTGGGGTTCGCATAAGAAGAAGTCTTTAATTAAAGAAGGATTTACATGCCCTGAGTCACACAGTTTGGTGAGATCAAGCCCAAGACATCTCCTCTCTCCTCCTGAACTAAGGAAAAGGAGGGGGAAAGACTTTTGGAACTTTTCAGAAATGTTCAAAACAATAAGTAGAAAGAACAGTGATGTCAAAACCCAAAGCTATACCTGAACAATTTTCAAGTTCCTAATAACTGCGGCAGTCAAGGAGTTGTCAATGTCTCTGCCACCCATTAATAATTTTCGTAGTGTCTCATCAACCTGGACAAAGTTGATAAAATGTAAGATATAATTGCTGAAAGAGATACAACCAAGCTCCAATACACACTTTTATTGTCTTATTCAGTCCAATGAATTATTTGAAATTTCGCAGAAAAATGCTTGTTCTGCAAATTTGATCCTTCCTCGTATATTACTGTAAATGTAAACCAACCACTGGTAGAGTTACACTTGCATAGCGAAACCGAGCTGCTCGCCGAAGATCAGGAATGCCATATCTTTCTCTCAGAACCTTGACAAAGAAAACGACCGACACCAACTTTTAATGCAAGTTAAAGACTAAATAAAAGAAATTGATGAAGAAATCAGCAGCAATTTTAAAAGTAAAAGCTATTATAGAGTTTGAAAAAGCAGAAACCCTCAAGTAGAACAGAAAAAAAAATGGAAAATTTGTATGGCTTTAGGCTCTCTCATGGAGGAATTGGAATTTTCACAATATGAATTGAAAAAAAAATGGCCAGAAAAATTTATAATCACTTGCCTCAGGGCGAGAATCAATGAGTACAGCATTTTCCTTTCCAGCCAGGAGCTCTAAAGTTAATTGAAGAGATAAATCTCCAGAGTAACCACTATATGCCCACACTCGATAAAAAACCCTGCAGAAATCTGATAAAAAATATAAGTTTCAATTTTAATACAGAATTACAGATTGAATAAAGAAAAATCCTGTTATGCATAAAAGCATATCCATACCAAAGAGTAGCTGAGGTTCCAAAGAAAAGAAAGAATGGAACAACTGGATCATTAGGATCTAAACCAAGATTTTTCTCCAATCCCTCAATAGCAATGAAGACCTGCTTGTGGTGTATGAAATCATTAGAGGACAATAAGTTCAGTATGCTCACGATTGAGAAATTAATGTGTTATAGACCAGGATACTGTGATTTCTACCATGATTTTCAACTAGAATTTCCTTATAGCTAAAACATTGACTGAGGGCTCTGATAAAAGGAGTTTGAACATAAACATAATAAATTGTGGGTCCTTTCCCAGGTCCAAAACTTACCAAGAGTAAGAAAATAGAGAAGAGGATGGGTGAGTTTTTTTTAATTTCATTCAACGTGCCAGATGGAAAAGACTATCCTTTCTGATAGCTGCCATTGAATCATTTAAAACATTTGGTCACTAAAGAAAAACGTGTACTCATATAAGAATACCTGTTAAAAAGATGTACTAATTGGCCTTGATATTTGTGCTGCTTTTTCTTCAGATAGATTTAGTGCATCCCTGATCTCAGGAGGAAGCAGTTGCTTGGCAGATCCATAAGAATAAACAACAAAAAAAGCCCCTTTTGTTATAGAGTCTTCCACTGCAATAATTGTACCTCTCAACACATCAACAGAAATAACTATTGTTTTCCTTGTGGCTTCCTTCAAGTCACTTGAAAAGCTAGTCCATCTATTGCCAGCCAATCCTCTTGTTTGATCTACAGCTGAAAACACCCCACTCAAGGTATTATCCACTGCTTCAGAAACACTTTTCGTAATGGATGTTATTGATGAAGTAATTGCGTCTAATGAGCTTTCTAAAGCAGTTTCTCCCTTTTACACAAAAGTACTGAAGGAGTCCCTAACCCCATCAAGAAAATCATCAAAACTAGTCTTTAAATTAGATAATGAATCATTATGCACATCCAAGGAGTAAGATACTGGGCTGGGATTGTCTGGTGTTATAACACTAGTCGACATGATATCAGGTTCCATAGGCCTTATCAAACCATCAGCATTTTCAGTTGACTGACCAGGGAAGTCCACTAATCCCTCTTCTACATCCGATATGCTATAACTTTCTACATATTTCACTTTCTCCCCTCCCTTAAGGCCAAGTTCATTTATTGCTCCAACTGAAGAACTCCAATCAACGCATAAATTGCATTTAATATCATTGAATTCATCCCTGCAGGAAGGATTTTCTGGGAAATTCATGGGTGCAGATTGTACATTTCTTTCAACTAAATTGGAGTAAAAAGGTTTTGCAGCTTAAGTTTTAAAGGAAATTCTTTGCGAATGAGTTCCATTATGAAAGCCCAAAACAACTCTGTCTTCTATAATACATCTGGATTCAGAATCATTCCGGAATGGACAAAAGGGTAGCACACCTCCATGGAATGAAATCTGCAGTATGTTGTAATTTCAAATCATCAATAAAATGTTCACCATATACATGGAAGTGGAGCATGGTTCAGAGAGACAAGCAATAGGCATGATATAGTCATTGAGATAATAACATCTTGGTGAATGGATCTTAAAAAAGGACATATGCAGAAGCATAAAAAAAAGTGTTAACACCAAAGAAAGACACCAATCATTTTCATGTTAATAGAAGATAAAATTATCTTTGTTGCAGGTTACATTTAAGGGAAGTCTCGCCAGCTAACCAGAATTTGAAGAGCAACAGTAAACTATAAACACTATTTACTTTAATTGAACTTCCACAATGGCGACACCCAGTAACACTTTTTGAAAGTCTTGCTAACAAAAATTTGAAGATTTTCTCAGCTTTAGGTCAACTAAAACAACTGTATCCCTGATTTAGATTTTAGGAAATCATACAAAAGCCAACAATGCAATTAAACATTATATAAACCATAAACCAAGTAATATCACCTATAAACATATGTTAAATTGCTGAAGCAGCCACATTAAAAGTAAAATCTCACCTGAGGATTTGAGGAACATGGGGTGAAAGAGCAAACAGGCATCATCTTTGTGTCAACTCAATATGAATCCCAAAATAATATTTCATCAAACTCCCATCTTCTGCTTAAAAACTAGATGAAGTAAATAAAATTCAACAAAGTGGCATATCTCCCAATAAAAGGAAAAAGAAAAAAGTGAGATTATTTGGATCAAACTAAGCTATGCTGAAAGGAATCTATCTGAATTTATAACAATAAAATGCATTTCCCAAGTGGATATCTTTAAATTTAATAGTAGAGCCTATAAGAAGTAAAGTTGTGAAAAAACTAAAGAATTCAATAAAAGAAACAAAAAAATTGACAGTTCAACCAAAAAGCCTCAAATTTAACAAAACAAAATAACCCCCTTCTTCTTGTTACCTTTTTTTTTTTCAATAGGATATTTATTATTATTATTATTATTATTATTATTCTTTGAATTGATAACAAAAACATCAATGTTGGTCAAAATTGAAAAAGAAAAGAAAGGGAAAAAAAATATTATCACCATAAGCACAACTAAAACAAACTCACTTAAATTCCTTTTAATAAAATCAACTCCTCTATATTTTTTGTCCATCAGAAGAGCTACACTATGAGAAATAAGATAAACTCTGGGACCAGTATTAATTAAAGATGGAAGACTCAATAAAGCAATGTATATAGATCAAAACAAGCTAAATTAAACCAAACCCATGTGAATTCTAGACAATGAGATCATTTACCCAAATGGGTTTTTCAAAAGTGAGAAAACCAAGTAGTACAGACATAATGACAGCATATAACAACATAAAGTAAGGTAAACAAAAGCAATTCTCCATGTAATCTTCTTGAAATTCAAATATTAGTGGAAATAAAGAATCAGAATTCCATAAGCTAATTCTTACTAGAGAAATGGAATTACCGAGAATGGAAAGGGTATTGATATTAAGTAGATTTTGAATTGCCAAGTGTCCAATGAGAAGAATACATATAATCAAGACATGTCAGAGGATAATCGTGTGGCTTGTTGATGACGTTAGCTCCACCTAATTGGCTTCTCTTCGCCTTTGATTCTTCATGTGGGACCAAATTTTGGATTTGGTTCTCTTGTTGCTTCAAATCTTCAATTTCTGCAAATATCTCTTTTTGTTTTTTTTCTTCATCTGTTATTACTGTTATTAATGGGGCGGGAAATTGTTCATTTTAGGGATAATTCTTTTTTACATGAGGTCTTAAGGTATTATTATTATTAATATTATCTCTTAAAAATTTGTAATAAGTAATTATTATAGATTTTATATTATTATTTTATAAAAAATTAACTAAGTATAATTTATTATTTTATATTTATATAAACATATAAATATTATTTTTAATAATTTTATTATTTAAATACAATATTAATTATTGAATTATAAAATATTTTAAACTCAAATTTAACCGTTAAATTTTTATGTCATTTATGTAAACACTTAGAAAAAATAAATGATTTGACATGTAAAAAAATATTTTATTTATTTAAAAAAATATTTTTTTTCGTCCATCTTAAATTATAGTTTATTTTCATTTTATAAATGTTAATTTGGTATGTAATTATCAAATATGCTTTTTATTAATTTACATTAATATCATTACATATATATTTTTATTTTTATTTTTTTATATTAAAATTAAAAATTTAATAGAATAATTTTTTTAATATTTTCATATAAAAGTATTATAATAGTCAATAAAAATAAATAATTTAATTATTATAAATATTAAACAATAAAAATATATTGAAAAATATATAATAATAATACTTTAGATAAGAGTATTTTATAAAAAAAATTATAAAATTAATATAATAAAATTAAAAATAACTAAATTTATTAATCTACGCTAGGGGTGCAAATAAGCCAAATCATTTATGAGCGACTCGGTATTCAACTCGATAAAAACTCATATGCGTTTGGTTTATTTTATAAATGAGTCATGTTTGAATTTTACTTTAAAACTCGATAAATAAACGAGTCGAATTTGAACAAAATTAAGTTCTGCTCGATTAAACTCATGAATAAACTCGTGAAAAAGTTCGCAATTAGATCAATTAATAACTTCGATAATAACTTAATTATTATTATTAATATAATAATTTTGACACTTCAAAAATATATTTTATCACTCAAAAAATATATAAATAAATACGCATAATTTTAATTTTTTTATATATGTAATTCTTAAATAAATATTATATAATTATAATTATATTTCTATAATCCTAATAGAGTTTTAGATTAAAATTTTATTAGTATTAATATAATCTAATATTATAATTTTTAAAAATATATTTTTTATTAATTAATATTTTTAAAATACATATAATATTTAATTTTATGATAACTCAATATTCAATTTTTAAGATATATGTAATACTCAATTTTTTTATTAATTGAATATTTTTACTTTTATGTTAATTTTAAGTATTTTTTATTATAATTATTTTATTAAAAATGAATATTTAGTTATAAATAAATTTTAAATGAGTTTTAAAATGAGTTGAATTTGAGTTTGAGTTCAACTCAATTAAAAATGAAATTTGATTATAATTTATAAATAAACTCTTAATAAATCGATGTGAGTTTAGTTAATAATTAAACGAGTCGAGCTTAATATAATTTATTATTAGATTTAAAATTTGAGCTCGGAAAAAAAATAATTAGCTGAATTTAAGCAAGTTATGACTCGGTTAAAATGAGATTTGATTTTTTTTTTATTTTTTTTTTATACGGCATGAATATGTTATAAGTGATGTGGTAAAAAAAAAAGTGTAAATTTAACCATTAGTTATCAATTGTTAACCATCAATCATTAATGGTAGATTGTAAATAGTCAAAACTACATATATTGATTTCCCTTTCAGTTTGTTTTTTCTTGGTCATTTTACATAACAAAAGTAAAAAAAATTTAATTTATTATTTTTCAAAACCAAAAAAATGAAAAGAAAAAAAATCCAAAAAGATTAATACGTCATTATCCTTATTTAAAAATATTATTATTAAAAAATTATTTTGATTTGATTTCTCTAGACGGATCCTTCAAAGACTAATAACAAACATTCAATTTATTTCTCAAACATATAAATAAATAATTAAATAATTAGACTTTTCTTCGTCATTTAAATGCCTTTCTGTTCTTAATTTCTTTCTCTGAATCTTACATCTCTCTCCGTTTCCCTTTTCAGGTCAGTTCATCTACTTTCTCTCTTTCTCTCTCTATATGTATATGTATACTCGCATGCACACATTCTAAATTTACTTGACAATTCGTTAATTAATTAACCAATTTGATGAAAATCTGGCGGAAATTTGTTAATTTAGCTGTTTGATTTATTTTTTAATTTCTGATTTTTCTTTGTTCTTTTTTAAACATGTTTTCTTGAAGTATGTTTCGTTGTTTTCGATGTGGGAAGAAAAAGGAAAGTTTGTCCTTAGATCGAAAAAACAATTAGCTATTTGTTCAAAAGGATAATTTTGGGGTTTTTTTAGATCTCTTAATTCAGATCCCAGAATAGAATCTATTCATTAATGCACTTTTAATGCTTAATGAAGTATTTTTGGGAATTGGAACTCTCTTTTCACTTGTAGCATTATGTTTAGTTTTAGTTTTATTAACTGAGGGAACCAAGATTGTAGAATATTACGCTGATCCATTTCTTATTTATTTCGTGTTTGATGACTTCTGCCTTTTCAATCATTCTATTTCATCAGATTATTTCTTCTTTCTCTCGCGGATGCTAAAACCTAAGGCTTTCAGTAACTACTGATTAACTTTATCGAGTGCGCATGGAATCACCTGGTGAGTATTATGCTATGTTTTTGACATATATATATATTGAAAATTTTTACTAGTGTCAAATTGCCTTTCAGAAGAGAGCCCAGGAAAAACCTGAAACAGCTTTGCTAATCAAATGGCTAGAATGCTCCTGGTTTTCACAAATTTTATTTGGTGTGCAGTGTGCACCATTATGTCAAGAGAAAGAATGTCGAAAAATGAGATTGGATATCAAAAATAGCTATTGGCTGGAGTTAAATTTAAAATTGCTTGTCTCAATCATAGTGAGAAAACACTTTGGATTGGTTGTTGGAGGAGACGTCATTAAGTTGGTCCTTTGGATTATTTTAATTTTTTTAGGCTGTTGGGGAAGAAATTGGATTTCTTCTCAGGGTTTTGACTTTTGAGGAATAAATTTTGTAGTCCTTGGAGAATATTGAATTGTATAATTGTGCATATTAAAAGGAGCTGATAATTGTCACCTCTTATTCACAATTGGGTTAAATTGAATAATTTTGTTGGTTTGAGCTGAAAAGAAAAATTTGTATGGATTATTGGAGGTTCTTTATGCAATATTAAGACAATCAAATCCAAATAGGCCGATAATAGTCCTTTGTTCCCTTGGTCAAGGTTGTGTCATTAGTAAGCAGTTCCACTATATAAGTTAGAGATGGCAATCTTGGCCCTCCCCTAATGCAGAAACCATCCCCCCACCACCTTGCCTTGATTTTGCTGTGATTTTAGATTATATATTTTGTAGTTTATATATATATATATATATTGCTTTATAAATATGATAAGACTTTTTTTCTCTGAAAAATACTATTTATTACATAATGTTGGTAATTTTTTGTCAAATATTAACAAATAACATTGAAAAATACATTTAGATAAGATATAAAATGACAAAAAAATAAAGCAGGGATACCTGCACTCCCCACCCCTCATTTGTGCTTCACCTTGATTGCTAATGGAGCGGGGATGGAAATTGCAAAACCTGCCTTGCCCCATCCCATCGTCATTCTACTATTTGTATGTAGAAGACTGGTTATTTGTGGTTTACTAAATTATTATGAAGGTTCTTAGAGAACAGGTTAAAAGGAAAGGACTCCTTGGATAATAACTAGTATTATTTAAGATGTTGAAAGAATTTTGTAAATGCTTTGAATTTATAGTGGTGTTTCTCATGCTTTTGGATGAAGAAACTTGTGTTGACTGGTCATTTGGCTAGATTGTTACTATGTATTAGATGATTTTCTCAATCATGCTTATTCTATATCATGTTGGAAATTAGTATTTGGAAAAACTGGATTTGATGCTGTTGGCTTTTGGTATAAGGTGTTTGTTTTTAAGTGCAGTTAGCCAAAGTATTAATATTGCTGACAACCTCATCATTCTTTTCATAAAAATTTATTCCTTAATTTTATTTTACTTGTTCTTGACTTCTTGTAAGTCTATCATGATTCATTTCATGTTCTCAACTTGATAAAAAATGTTCAAGGGAGGATGTCTTTTTTTTCATAAACACTGCTAAAAAAAAAAGGAATGTCTCTTATTATGTGCTGTTCTGTTCATTCACTTTTTCCCCATTGAGTTTATTGCAGTTGGTGGTTCAAGACACACATCCATTGTTGTTGTGACATTGGATTCTGGTGAAGTATATATCATTTCCAGCTTATCATCCAGGACTGATACTCAGGTGATATATGTTGATCCAACAACTGGGTTACTTCGCTACAGAGGGAAGCTGGGATTTGATGTTTTCAAATCTGAAGATGAAGCTTTAAATTATATTACAAATGGATCCCGATGGCTGTGTCGGAGTACAACTTATGCAAGGGCAATTTTAGGTTATTCTGCCCTAGGAAGCTATGGGTTGCTTCTTGTAGCTACGAAGTTAACTGCCAGCATTCCAAATTTGCCCGGTGGAGGTTCTGTATATACAGTGACAGAGAGCCAATGGATCAAAATATCACTTCAAAATCCTCTGCAGCAGGGTAAAGGAGAAATAAAGAATATTCTAGAGTTAACTGAGCTTGACATTGATGGAAAGCACTATTTTTGTGAGACAAGAGACATCACTCGACCTTTTCCAAGCCGCATGCCCTTGGAAAAGCCTGATGATGAATTTGTTTGGAATGGATGGTTTTCAATGCCTTTCAAAGACATTGGGCTTCCACTGCATTGCGTCACTCTTCTGCAGGTTTTGCTTTACAACTTAGTATGGTCATGCTGATGCTTTCTGATTGTCCATGTGATGTGGAACCCTAAGTTCTTACAGCTAAAGCACTTTAATTCAACTAAAAACCCAAATATGCCTATAGTGGCTACAACCTTATATAGATAAATAAAAATGGAAAATTGCTAAATAGTCCTATAAAATATTAGATTTCCTAAACAACCCTAGTACTACTGATTACTAAATAAAAACGGAAAATTGCTAAGTAGTCCTATAAAAGTAATTATTATCCTACTACTAAAAGAAAAATTAATTGCAAAGAGACCCTTCTTTCCAAAACGAGCTAGGATGCTGATTCGGCCTTTGGCTACGCTTATGGGGAGGAATGTAAACTACATCACCATGTTTTTAACTTGATGCCTTTCCAAATATCTGTTTTGCACATCTGCAATATTTTATGATATACGTGATGCTTTCTTTGTGCTTCATTGTTTTCAGTTATTTAGTTGGATGTGTATATATCTAATACAGAGCTGTATGTTTGGGCCTGTATAAATTAGATATTGACAAAGTGACAGGAACTTATTAAATGAAGGAATATAACAATTATAAGTTAATGAGTTGGTTAGTTTTTAGGTACCCAATAGATGGTAAAAAATTATGTCTTGAGGCTATAGATCAATCTTTTATTTAAAAGCTTAAGCTGTTAGGTTGACAGCCAATGCTCTAATCAGCAGTCTTTACCTTTGGGTCTCAACCCACCAATGGAGAGTCCAACTGATGGAAGTAAAGTTATGGGACTAGGGAGGTAATTTGATGTCATGATATTGTGCTAAAACAACTACTTTCTGTAAAAGTTTAATTTGTTACAGTTTATTGCTAACAATATATTCAATAGAGGCAAGACATGTAAGCTATGAAGAAATGAAGAATAAAAAACTGAAGTGGAACTTTCTATTTTCCATATCACTAATCTGAGAGTAAATATCTATAATTCTTTGTGTCATGATTGCTTGAGGGTTATACTGTCCGTGATTGAGTATTCTAGATCCTAATAAATAGGACAGGAATTTCCCTAGTAGTGTTTATTTCAACCTAGTCTCCTATGGCCAATACATTAACCATTGAAACCAAACAAACTATTTAAAGTAGATTATTTGTTTTTGATACATGGTTATACTCATGGTTATTAAACCCGGACTGGACTGGCTGGTTCAACCGGAAAAACCAGGAACCGGTTGAGCGGCCAGTTCGGTCCATCCCCTTTTACCCTGTCCATAAAAACCGACCCAAAAACCGGTGAATTGGCGGGGTAATCTATGACCCTGTCGACCCAGACCAGGTTTTTCGGTTTAGACAGGTGAATATTTAATTCTTTTTTGCTTAAAACAACACAATTTTGAAGGAAATGGCACCGTTTAGCGTGTTGTATGCTTGCACGGGCCGTGTTTCTAGCCCTTGTGCATGGCCGGCTTGCTTTCTTTTACTCTTTTTGAGCACTAATACATATCTATTGTTTTTTCCTTCAACTTTTTGATGTGGGATAATTTGATTCCCCACTAGCGCCGCACTCCATTAAGACACTAGCTTCCTCTTCCATTTCAATATTTTATTAACTTCCATTCTTCTATATATATATATGTGTGTGTGTGTGTGTGTGTGTGTGTATTTTCCTTTCATTTTGTTCTATTTTTCTTTCTTTATATATATATATAACTTTATATTTGTAAATATAAATAAGTAAATATATTAAATTATGAAATAAGAATATAAAAATTAATTAAAATTAATAAAATTTGGGTCATTATAATATATAATATTAATTATAATACTAATAGAAATATATTTAATTAAATTCAATTAAAAGTTCAAATTAACTAAATTAACGAAACAAAAATATTTTTATTTTGCTAAACTAAATTAATTAAATTTGACTTATTCATTAAAGGTAATTTAGCTATTTAGTTAAATAATTAGACTTATTAATACAAATTTTCTTTGTAGATAATAAATGTTTAATTATATAGTTATGTTATTGTTTAATTTTAGTTATATATGCATCATATTTATTTTGAGTATATAGATAATAAATGTCAAATTATATAATAAAATTTATATTTTTTATATTATATAATATTAATTTAATTACTCCTGGTTTAAACGATTCGATCTCGATCGATCCTCTGACTCTTTGATCATTTGCCTTCACATGTTCTTTAATTGGGCCGGGTCTCAAAACATTGATTATGCTAGAATGGATAAAATACGTAATGAAAATATTGGAATAGAGACTAAAGCTCTCAAATTCATTCATCATTAAGCAATTTGTACATCGGGACATTTATACACACAATAACCCTTAAACTAGGAAAGAAATTAAAGAGGAAATAAATACAAAATCACACAATTCACTCCTACAATTATGCTAGGAATATCTACAAGTCAACACTCCATCTCAAGTTGGTGCATAGATATTGCATATGCCCAACTTGAAAACTAACTTGTGGAATTGTTTGCCATTTAATCATTTAGTGAGCATATTAGCAATTTGATTGTTTGAGGTTACATGAGTGAGTTTTAGCAAGCTTTGCATAACCTTCTTCTTTATGAAGTGCTGATCAATCTCAATGTGTTTCATTCGATCATGTTGAATTGGATTGTGAGCGATTCCAATGGCAGCCTTGCTATTATTGAACAAGGATAAATCATTTTTCTCTGTTAGTTGCAATGCTTCCATAACCTTCCTTAACCAAAGTAATTCACACACACCCTGAGCCATTGCTCTATATTCCGCTTCAGCACTCGAGCGGGCCACTACATTTTGTTTCTTACTTTGCTAAGTAACTAGGTTTCCACCCACAAAAATACAGTAGCCAGATGTTTATCTTCTATCATCAGGGGGACCAAGCCCAATCAACATTTGCATATGCTTCTAATTTTAGATGGCCATGCTTAGAGAATAGTAACCCTTTCCTTGGTTCAGCTTTTAAGTATCTCAAGATACGAAAAACTGCTTCAAGATGAGAACTATGGGGATCATGCATTACTGACTAACCACGCTTACAACATAAGCTATATTAGGTCTAGCATGTGAAAGATAAATCAATCTTCCTACTAATCTCTGATATCTTCCTAATTCCACGGAATCACCCAAGCCAGCTTGTAATTTATGATTAATCTCAATAGGAGAATCTGTAGGTTTATCCTCTAACATACCAATTTCTTCTAAGAGATCCAAGATATACTTCATTTGAGAAATCAAGATCCATTTCTCCGATCTAGCAACCTTTATACCAAGGAAATATCGTAACTTTCCCAAATCCTTAATTTCAAATTCTTTAGCCAACAACTTCTTCAAACAAGCAATTTCCTCCTTATCATTTCCAGTTACCACCATATTATGACATAGACAATAAGCTAGGTAAGTTTCCCATTAGAGTGCTTAACAAATAAGGTGTGATCAACATTACTTTGAGAATACCCAAATGAGATCATGGCTTTACTGAATCTATCAAACTATGCCCTCGGTGATTGTTTTAACCCATATAATGCTTTCTTCAATTTGCATACCTTCCTTTTTGTCTTCTCATTATGAAATCCTGAAGGTATTTTCATATACACTTCTTCCTGTAATTCTCTATGTAAAAATTTTTTTTAACATCAAACTGGTGTAGATCCCAATCAAGGTTAGCTGCACATGGCAACAAGACTCTAACGGTTTTTATTTTCGCAACAGGCGAAAAAGTTTTTTGATAGTCTACTCCATAAGTCTGAGTAAAACCCTTTGCTACCAATCTGGCTTTATGCCTTTCAATTGATTCATCTGCTTTATGTTTTACAGTGAACACCCATTTGCATGACAAGCTCCCAAGTTTTATTTTTTACCAAGCTTTTATCTTTTCCATCATTGCTTCCTTTCATTGTTCTTCAAGAACTGCTTCCTGCCAATCCTGTGGAATAGAAATAGAAGACGTAGACGATACAAAGGCTCTATAGGAGAGAGACAACGAATCATAAGAAACAAGTTTGGAAATGGGGTGTTTAGTACATGTTTTTACTCTTTTTCCGATAGCTATAGGAACATTAATATCATTAGTTATAAGCTCAAAATCAGGATTTACAGAATCAGAATCAGGAGTTAAAAAATAATCACTACATGTTTGTCTAGGAACTGATTGTAGAGTTGGCGTTGAATTAGGTACAAGATGTGTGATGACATTATTCTTAACCTTACGATTGTATGTTTTTAAATTTGGTCTATCTAATCTTTCTTTTTTCATTTCTGTTTTTTCGGAATCCTGTTCAAGGCTCATAATTATTATAGTAGGTATTGCTTCCTCTTTCTCCTTATACTCCCCTTGAAGAGGTGAGTGCGGTGGAGGAAAATACTGCTCAGATTCCCAAAAGATAAAATCCATGCTTACAAAATATTTTCTAGAAGGAGGGTGATAATACTTATAACCTTTTTGAGTGCTAGAGTATCCTATAAATATACCCTTCAAAGCTCGAGTATCCAACTTATTGTCAGTCTTTTAATATATAAAATACACACAACCAAATACTTTAGGTGGAACAGTATAAGAAGTACTCTCTTTTAAGACTTCTAAATGGTTTTTGAAATTGAGACTCTTAAGAGGCATCCTTTTAACAAGGTAAGTAGCAGTAAGGATTTCATCATCCCAATAAACCTTAGAAACATTCATAGCAAACATAAGAAATCTGACAACCTCTAACAAATGCCTATTTTTCCTCTCAAATACCCCATTTTGAGCACTAGTGTTTACACAACTAGTTTGACGTATAATACCCTTAGGATCTAGATATGCATGAAATACACTATTCATATATTATGTACCATTGTTTGGCCGCAAAATTTTTACTTTAGCATCAAATTGGGTGATAATCATAGCATGAAAAGATTTAAAACAAAAGAATACCTCATCTTTAGTTTTCATTAAGTACACCCAAGTCAGTCTAGTGCAACAATTAATAAAGGTAACAAACCATCTATAACCTGACAATGGAACAATGGAAACAGTGAATAGTCATAAAAGGAATTAAATTCTTATTATTACCGAAAGAATAAGAATGTCTAGCGTGCTTAGCAAATTCACACGCATCGCAAAATAAAGTATCCAACTAACAGTTTTCAAACAAGTTAGGATAAAGCCTTTGAATTACAGAAAAATAAGGGTGGCCTAATCTCATATGCCACTGTATTATTTTATGATGAGCAATAGTTCTAGAATTTACTAACAAGGCTTTGGATATAAAGGGATTCATAACATCCTCAAGAATATATAAGCCATCACGTAGTCTATCAAATTCAATTATCTTCCCTATGGTCAGATCCTGTAAAACGCAATGAATAGGATATAACTCAATTTTATAGTTAAGAGCATTTGTAATTATACTGACAGATAAGACATTAACAGGAAAAGAAAGGATATGGAAAACAAAGGCTAAATTAATTGTAGAAGTACACTTAAAAGAACCTGTTCTAGAAATAGATGCTAAGGAGTCATCAGCTATTCGAACTGTATCTTTGTTAGAACAAGGTGAATAGGTTAAAAATTATTTTGAAGAGTCCGTCATATGTCTATTTACTGTAAAGTCTATAACTCAGGAATCATCAAATGTGGCAAGAAAAGTAATACTTGATTTCACAAAATTGGAAGAGGCAACTGAGGGACTAGAATCAAGCTTTGATAAGAGATGCCCAAGAGTTTGTATTTAATCATTAGAGAGACCTTCAGCTGTAGAGGTTCCATTGGATGAATTAGTAATATCAGCATGATGTGCTTGAGGTCTGGTATTACTCTGTTGCTTTTGACGTGCTTGAGATCTGGTAGAATTTTGTTGCCTTCCTCCACGACCTCAAGTAGGGCGTCCATGGAGTTTCCAATAGTTTTCTTTAGTGTGTCTAGGTTTACCACAATAGTTACACAACAAGTGGTCTTTATCTGATGACCTTGGAGTATTCTGTCTAGACTGTGAAGTATTTACTAGTAGCCCAGCTTTCTATATCAACAGTATATGTAACATAGCAGTATGATGACTTTCTTTCTGTTGTACATAAGTGTAAGTCTGTCTGAGAGATGGGAAAGGGTTCCTACTGAGAACTTAAACTCGAATTTGATTGAATTCCATGTTCAACTCTGCAAGGAAATCATAGATACGATATTTTTCTACAAGTTTTTGATATTTCATTGCATCGTTAGGACATTCGGCTTCAAAGTTTTGATAGTAATAAAGTTCCTTCCATAAACTACTCAACTCAGCAAAATATTGAGCAATATTCATCTCATCTTGCTTGGTTACCCGCGCCTTATTGCATATCTCATAAATTTGGGCATCATTACCCACTTGGGAATATGTTTGGGATGCAGCATTCCAAATTTTAGAAGCAAAATCAAGGAACAGGTAATCTTTTGCAATTTGTAGTTGCATGGAATTAATGAGCCATGATATAACTAGAGAATTTTCTGAGTCTCATTGTTGATCGGATGAGTAAGCGGACTTTCTTCCTGTAATACCCTTGTAATCCCTTTGCTTGAATAAATAGTAGACATGATCTAGACCATGCTAAGTAATTGGATCCATCTAATTTTACGGGACTGATTTGTGGAGATGGGTTCTTACTAAGTTTTATAGTTTTGTCATTAGCCATTTTAAACAATTTTTTTTTTTCTTACTTGAATTACATGGAACAAAAAAAAATTGGACAAAACAAATTCACCCAGCAAATAACAAAACCAACCCAGCAATTTAAATAACTTAGCAATAAAAAAAAACCAACTCAGCAGACCAAATCTAAAAACCGACCCCAAAATCAGAAAGCCCAGCAACCAACCACAAAAGCAAACAAATCAGACTAGAAAATCGATAAACACCAACCTCAGAAATAGCCGCTCAAACTCCAGTAGAAGCAAAAAAGGGAAATAACCTATGAGTCGGAACTTCGGTAGACCAGAACACCTTAAAAGGTCGAAATCGGCAGAACCAAGAATAGTGACAAGATCGCGATTTCCAGGCGAGGCTGTCTGTGCAAGTTTCGTTGAAAAAAATCATCGGAAATTGGTGACATGCGTGTGAGTCGGAGGTCTAGATGCTTAGGTGGCGCATGAGAGCTCCTGCAAGACTTTCCAGCGTCGCTTCTTTCGGCAAGCACCAATCGGTGATTGGCTATTTGTTCCATTAGAATGGTGGCGGTAACGCACACCAACAAACCCATTAACGAAAGAAGCAACCCCTGTTTCTTTAAAACATAGACACATATGATAGTCGGAGAAGATTATCGGAGGAAGAACTCGGGCCCCTTGAAAAGGTAGCTATGATACCATGTTGGAATAGAGTCTAAAGCTCTCAAATTCATTCATCATTAAACAATTTGTACATCGAGATATTTATACACACAATAACCCTTAAACTAGGAAAGAAATTAAAGAGGAAAGAAATACAAAATCATACAATTCACTCCTACAATTATGCTAGGAATATCTACAAGTCAACAAAAAGCAATAGAGATAAAGTGAGAGTCGTATCGATTGAGAATTAGATGAGAGAATAAAGATTAAGATGGTTTGAACACGTGAAACGGAGACCTAGGGAGGTTCGGTTAAGAAGGTTGAATACATTGTGATAAAGGAGAGAAAGAAAGAAAGAGGTAGATCTAAATTAACTTGGAGGAGAGGAATTAGAGGCATTACAATTATCAGAAGACTTTATCCAAAAAAGTTTAGAGTGGAAACAAAGAATCCATATAGCCGACCCCAATTAATTTTGGGATTAAGGCTAAGTTTAGTTGAGTTGAATTTTTTTTCTTGTCTTCAACACTAATGGCAACATGCAATATTTTACTGGTTCTATTATGTCCAAGCTGGTTTGGTTCTTAAAGTATGATAAACAGTGGAGTAAAAACCAAAATCATTTTATTTTACTTGCCACTAAAAAAAAACCCCAACTGTGCTATTTTGAACCATAGACACTAGAATGCAGCAAATCACTTGTTTCTGGAACTGGACTACTAATTATTGTCTTATGGGAGAGTAACGAAGTTGTCAAAAAAATGTCAAATGTAAAATAAATACTGGCACAGGCTTAGATCTTCGAGGGTTGGAACTTTTGCAATAGATTAGGTCATCCAACATGTTATCACAGTTCTGATTCTACATATTGTCTTTATATTTGGAGTTTGAGCCAACTGAACGAACATAGAAAGCTGAACTAACCCAAGCAATAGCAATTGTGTTGATGTGGTTTGTCTGGTCGGCCTGATTTCCACCCTGCTAATTTATTTTCATTACTAATTCTTGAGTCACATTTTCTGAAATTGTTGAAGTGGATTAGCAAATACATGGCCAGAACGTGATAGCAATAAGGGAGCATTATCTTGGATAAGCCTTTCAGTTCTCTCGCCCCCACAATTTGGACCACATAAATTAAGTTACCTGTTTTGGGGGTTGTTTAAAGATCCTAGTTTGTGTTGGGTTGGGACATGTCCGCAACTTCAAGTAGTTACTACTAGGAAATTTAGAATATCACAAATCCCTCACTTCCTAAATGTAGTTGGAACTTGGAAGATCATGTTGAATTGTTAATTTAATCTACATATAGGGGCAAGACTACATCAGAGCTTCAAATTTGAATTTTTTCCCTATATATTTTTAAAAAAATATATACATTGGCCCCCTCAAAATTTTTTAAAGTTTCATTTTTAACTTGATATTTTATACAAATATTTAAAAATATATACATTTAGCCCCTCCAATTTTTTTAAAATTTTATTTATTACGTGTATATTTATCATAATTTATACATAAATATGTTTATCATATAATTATGGCACTCAAAAACTTCAAATTTTTTATTTTTTCCTTATAAAGTTAAATTTTTTACATTTATTCTTTGGCCCCCACAAACTTTGAACTCTGGTTCCACCCTTGCCTATATAGGATTTGTTGCTGCTTTATTCTATTTCTGATTTATCAGTACCTTTTATGTTTCTTCAAGGAAATATATCTTGAACTCCATCCTCTTTGAAAACCTGATACGAATATATATCAACTTATCCATTTATATATCAACTTATCCATGTTTGGACTAGAATTGTTGGTTTTCTGGCTCTCTATTGAAATGCTGGGAGGAAGTGTTTTTCTCTACTTGTTTTGTGATAGTTTCTTATTGCTGCTTCATTCTATTTCTGATTTATCAGTATCTTTTATGTTTCTTCAAGGAAATTATATCTTGAACTTCATCCTCTTTGAAAACCTGATAAGAATATATATCAACTTATCCATGTTTGGACTAGAATTGTTGGTTTTCTGGCTCTCTATTGAAATGCTGGGAGGAAGTGTTTTTCTCTACTTGTTTTATGATAGTTTCTTATTTTTATTTAAGCCACCTAGAGCACACTGCCAAATTAATTTTCTCTGTGTTGCTCTATTATATTTTATCGGATAGCTCCATTTGACTACTTTACTTGATCATATTATCAACATATTGTAGCATGTTAATTTTATCTAAATTTTTATTTTATGAATACATGCTATTTGGAATCTTGTGACATTCTTTTATTTTATTTATATATTCATGGGGATTTAGTTTATTCTCTATCTAATATAGTTAAGGATAGCTGCTTCTTCCTCATTGTTGTCCCTGTCTCCATGCTTTCATTTCTATTTTGTCTTTATTTGCATTTATTTTTCCCTGACCCATGTTCACCAGGATTTATGTGCACTGGTTATTTTATCTTAGAAGGAGAAAAATATAGTGGTTAAGATAGAAATTTTACATTTTGATTCTGTTTGCTTGATATTAATGTATAGGGCTTTGCAGAATGTCGAAGTTTTGGAAGCTTGGGTCAATTAGAAGGGATCGTTGCTCTTACAGCTCGTCGTAGTAGGCTGCATCCTGGCACCAGATACTTGGCTAGGGGGTTAAATTCATGTTTTAGCACAGGTAAAATAATTTACTAGCATCACCTCAAATAATATTTTGTTTTTATTTTTGCCATTTCTAGGGTTCAGTTGTGATGAATTAGTTTGGATGTGTTTTCTTCCATGTGTTTTTTCTTCTTAACCTTTAACTGTCCGCAGCCTTTCTTTGAAATTTTGAATATTCACATTTAGGCATATGATGACTAGTGAGTGCTTCTGACTATGGTTATATTTTTGTAGAAAAATACTGTCATTATAAAGAAAAATGAAAACGAATTGGTTTCAGACGCATATATTTCCTGCTATATCTTTGTTGTTGTTGAGAGGGTATTCTTATTACTTCGATCCTCGTCATGCATGAATAACTCTTTTTTTCCACATATTAGTTTATTTATTGTGGTTTCATTTTTTTTTTAATTTCTATATCATTGTTGTTACATTGTCCATTCCATTTTATCGCTTTTGTCTCATCTCTTTTGTTTGTGGTTCTTAATTGAGTTTTGCTGAACTTGTGAACAATGTTCATATACAGGAAATGAAGTGGAGTGTGAGCAACTTGTATGGGTGCCCAAAAAGACTGGTCAAAGTGTTCCTTTCAACATGTACATTTGGCGAAGGGGCACAATTCCAATCTGGTGGGGTGCAGAACTAAAGATTACTGCTGCAGAAGCAGAAATTTATGTTTCAGATCAGGATCCTTATAAAGGAAGCTCACAGTACTACCAGAGGTTAAGTAAACGATACGATGCTCGAAGTTTAGATGAAGCTTTTAGGGAAGGTCAGAAGAAAAAAGCATTTGTTCCCATTGTATGCATCAACCTGCTTAGGAATGGAGAAGGGAAGTCAGAATCTCTCCTGGTTCAGCATTTTGAGGAATCTCTAAACTACATCAAGTCAACTGGAAAACTTCCTGATACTCGAGTACATTTAATAAATTATGACTGGCACGCCAGTGTAAGACTAAAAGGTGAACAGCAAACAATTGAAGGACTGTGGAAACTTCTAAAACATCCAACTATGGCTATAGGCATTTCTGAAGGGGATTATTTACCTTCACGACAACGACTTGAGGATTGTAGAGGTGAAATCATCTATAATGATGATTTGGCAGGCGCTTTCTGCTTAAGATCACATCAAAATGGAGTCGTTCGTTTTAATTGTGCAGATTCTCTGGATAGAACCAATGCTGCTAGTTACTTTGGTGCTCTCCAAGTCTTTGTGGAACAATGCAGGAGGTTGGCCATATCACTTGATAGGGATCTGGTATATGGTTATCAGTCAGTTGATAAATATGGTGGATATAGTGCTCCATTGCCACCTGGCTGGGAGAAACGATCTGATGCTGTAACAGGCAAAATATACTTCATTGATCATAACACTAGAACCACAACGTGGAATCATCCTTGTCCAGATAAACCTTGGAAGAGATTTGACATGACATTTGAGGAGTTCAAAAGATCAACAATTTTATCTCCTGTATCTCAGCTAGCTGATCTTTTTCTTCTTGCTGGTGATATTCATGCAACACTTTATACTGGTTCTAAAGCTATGCATAGCCAAATTCTTAGCATATTCAATGAAGAAGCAGGAAAGTTTAAACAGTTTTCTGCTGCACAGAAT
>CANXYC010143740.1:0-32003 GCA_948193065.1 Aleurites moluccanus
ACCCAGTTTTATCATATTTTAATTTAATAACCACCATCATATCATATCCATCAATGAGAGGATGAGGCTTCTAAAAATATGAGATTATGGGATATTGGGATTATCACTTAATTATCTTCCTATTTTAAATAAGTCATTAAAGATAATTATTTATTTATCTTACAAGTGAAACATATTAATTAATTATTATTTAAATGTTTACAAAGTTTAATTTTTTTTCCGCTAAATAGAATTTTTATTTACTCACTTATATATAATGGATAGCGTTCAAAACATTTGCAATTGTAAAATTAGTAAATTCCAAATTAGTAAATTTCACCATTTTATGAGTATCAAACTCCAGTCCAGATTTTTTTTTGTCTTTGTGTGTTTTATTTCTTGTCTCATATTTTTTATACATTATATTACTTTTTTTAAAAAAAATATTTTAATAATCAATATTTTTTAAAATTATATAACATATAAACAAGGGTATAGAAACTCCTTATATATCATATCACATTTTTTTCAAAATAATCAAATCCAAAACCTTGAGTTCTCAAGATTCATACTCTACCATTCTGGCTGTGCTGCTAACCACATAAAGTATAGTACTTTTCTATCTTTCATTTCTTCGTCCACATTTCCTTTTTCTGTTTTGAGGGTCCATATTGGCATGGGGATTTCTTGTGTTCATATTAACCAACTTTTGTAAACTTTATTTTCTCTGTTTCCCACTTTATTTTAATTTCTTTCTTTAAGACAACAACTGTGGGCTCAGCTTTTTGATTAAAAAAAACAAAGAGTTGATTACTATTTTATTGTAAAATGACTTGATACATTAAATTTTTCATAATTTTTTTAAAAATATACTAACTCTTCTTGATGAATGTCTCATTATATTAATATATTATTCCGTCTAATTTTACCGTTCGTCAACCCTAAAATAGTCAATAAAATCTGTAAAAATAAAGAAATACTCTTATCTTTTATTTTTAATTAATTACATTTTATTTTTTCTTTAAAAAATATTTTTTAGTGTTAAAAAAATTGTTTTCAGATTTTTTTGACAAATTTAAAAATAAAAAATAAACAAAAATATTTTTATTTTTTATTTAAAAAAATAATTAAAAAAGAAATTAAATTATTTCTTCTTAAATTTTTTAATACAAATAAAAAAATTATTTTCATATTTTTGACAAATTTGAAAATAATACATAAAATATTTTTTTAAAAAAATATTATTTATTTTTAATTTATTATTTTTTATTTTCAAATTTTTATTTTTTAAAAAATAAAATAAAAATATTTTATTTATTTTATTTTCAAAGTTGTCCAAAAATATAAAAATAAATTTTTTAACTCTAATTTTTTTTAAAATAAAAATATGATGTAATTAATTAAAAATAAAAGGTAAAGACATTTCTTTTTTTTTTTTACTACTCTTATTGATCATTTTAAAGTTGATTAATAGCAAAATTGGACGGAAGAGTCTAGTAGTATATTGTGACATTCATCAGGGAGAATTAGTATATTTTTGAAAGGTCAAAAAAGAATTAGTGTATTAGGTTATTTTATAAGAAAAAATCATAATTAACAAAAATATATATATATATATAAATATTTCATATGCATTTTGTTCCAATCATAATGTTAAATTTAGCACACCCAGGAGTGTATATAATAAATTATAGCACATCCCATGTCAAGAAAGGAATAATAAATTTTGTACAGCCGCATGCAACTTTGGAGCTTTCAAACAATAAATAGTATGTTTTAAAATAAAAGTAAATTAAACATCTTTTACTTAGGAAACAATTAATCCTAGAAATTACCACTAGACTGCTTCAATTTTCTTGTGGCCTATGGAAATAAATTTTTTATTGGGAAATACCCAAAATCACACTATTTATAATAATTTATGCAAAAATGACATTAATTTTTAAAAAAATTTAATTTTGACACTTTTTTTAAGGATAATTTTATTTCTACATTAAGTGAAATGATTTTTCACCTACTTATACAATTTTTGAGAGATTTCTTGTGCAAGTTTATTTCTCTACTTCTAAAACAAAGTAACCCTAGACATTTTTCCTCTCTCAATCTTATGAAATGCAAGTTTTGTTATTTTTTTTCTCTTTGTACTCGGAGTCCCAACTCATTCTTGTTCATTTAAATCGTAAATTTATGTTTATTTATGTTTATCTTCTTTATTTATGTTTTACTTTTGCTCATTCTCGTTCATTATTTGTTTTTGAAGTTGAAATCAATTTAAAAAGTCAAAATTAGATGAATTAGTCGAAATCAGTTTAAAAATTTTGAATCTGAATATTTTGACTATTTTCGACTTTTTATCGATGAAAGTATAAAATCAAAGTCATTTGAAAATTAGTCGAATAAGTCCAAAATGAGTTAAAGTTGGTTTAAAATTAGTCGAAGTAAGTTGAAATATTTGTTTTGCAAGTTTCCAATAATAAATTTTCCTTGTTTATGGTGGAAATAAATGTTGATTGACTCTTAAAATTGGGTATTATTGAAGCGCCGCTCATTTTACTCTTGAAAATCTTTTTATCAAGGGAGTTGGAGGTTATATAAATAACTTTCTCTTCTCTTTCTTTGTACTCCATCTTCTCAATCTCCTTTGATCCTTGACTTGAAGTCTTCTTTCTTCTCGTGACATCTGACATCACAATCCATATCTCTTATCTATAGCGACTGTTCATAATCAATTTACCTCTGCGTGTTAGCAGGATAATAAGGACATCCGCAGATGGATGTTTCTTACATATTGTTGCATATTTCTTCTCTTGCACTCCATTTTTCATATTGTAAATAATTAATCACTATTACATATTTAAGGTATTGTGTAAAGTAGCCATAGTGAAAACATAATACTAATTCATTAAGACATTAGACCTAGGGAACATGTTGTTTAAAGTTAAAAACACTATTTTGTGATCATTAAAGAGGTATTAAAAAAATTAATGAATTTATATTAATTACTTAAGATCACGAAAGTATACTTAAGGGTTTTATAAATACTTGTGTTGTACCTTGAGAGAAGACTTCACATAACTCAGGAAAACTTGATCATTAAATCCAACAAATCAAATCAAATAAGAAAAATATAGAGAAGTCATAAGTAGTTAATTAATGAAGTCTAAATTCCAAGTTTATTTTATCTTGCTATTTTTAAAATTCATAAATCCGCAAAACTTTAGTTCTTAAATCAAAATTTTGCTTTTATTCTTAAATCAAAATTTTGCTTTTATTCTTAAATCAAATTATTATTTTGTCTAAATAATAGACAAAATAATAGAGGGAATAATAATTTTGGTACTTGACACCACCTAACTCATAGGATGATAATCTATTCACTACTATTACTTGTTTCATGATCTGTATACTTGCAGGTTTTGACACAACAAGTTTTTGACATCATTGCTGGGGAGGCGAAATTGTGTCATTATTAATATCAAATATTTTCTTTATTAATTTAGACGTTTATTTTGTTTTTAACAATTCTTGTTTATTTCTGATTATGATTGTAGAATTTTATGCAAAGGTTTGGATCAGCAAACCTTGAGCCTTTCAATCAAAAAATTGAGAAATTGTGCAAGAGGAATTGGAAGGAAACAAGACTTCAAAAGCAGCAATAAGCAAGGAGCACTATGGCAGATCCAAGAGGTCAAGCTGAAGCAGTTGTGGCGATAGCTGAAGAAAATGGACAATGGAACGAGATGCAATAGGATATTCATGAACCTCTTGTTTATCATTCATAACAAGCCCGAACTCCGAGGGACTATATTTTTTCGATTTGAATGGAGTACAATCCAGCATAGGTAGACCGGCTATCAACAACAACAACTTCAAGTTGGACCTTGCACTAATTAATATGGTCTCCAATAAGCAGTTCTGAAGGGGTCTTTTGGAGGATCTAAATATCCACATTTTAAATTTTATAAAGTTATGCAACACAGTCAAGATCAATAGCGTATCTGACGAGGCCATTAGGATGATGTTATTTTCTTTTTGTTTAAGAGATCAAACTAAGGACTTGTTGAATAAGCATGCAACAGATTAATTCATCAATTGAAAGATGCTAGTTCAAGCCTTTTTTACTAAGTATTTTTCACCCGGGAAAATGCTTAAGTTCAAAAAATAATATACTCAATTTTGGATAATTTGAAGGAGAGCCCTTATATGAGGCTTGGGAAAGGTACAAAGGATTGCATATGAGATGTTTGAACCATCATATTGACAACTATACACGGATGCAGACATTCTATGGTGGGTTGTCTCCTATAATTCACATAACACTAGATGCCACAATTGGTGAACAAATCGATAGACTAAGTATGCTAATTGATAGAGGAAATTGCTTCTAACAATCATCAGGAGGCCAATGAGAGAGATCATTCAAAAAAGCTGATGAAGTTTATGAGGTAGACCAAATAGCCATGGTTAATGTTAAATTTGATATAATTTTAAAATTGTTAGGAAATAATAATGTTGTTCAAGTGAATTTCATTTCTAATAATTTTGTGAGTGGTAATTTATGTGGAGATAAACCACACAAACCTTAAATAAACCAGAAAAAACCCATGAACATCCACTTAAGAAATGAACCCTGAAATCTCGAAGCACAGCACCTGCACCAGATTTACCAGAGCTAGGGAACATGGCAGCATCAATGTTACATTTCACCACCCCTTCCCTCGGCCTCACCCAAGCCATGGCCAAACCGGACTATGCAGTAGCAGATTGAAAAGTTCTTTTTTTTTTTTTTTTTTTGTTGAGCTACCAACCAATGAGAAAATTGGTCCTGGTCCCTTTGCACCATAGAAAACATGGATATACAATTATTTTTCCATAATATCATATTCCTCTGCCTCCAAATACCCCATAGAATTATATCTAATTTTGATATGATGGAATCAGATGCATAAGTCAACTTCTGAAGCATCCAGTCCCCAAAATCAATATCTGCAGATAAAGGCACAAGAATTCTCGCCACTTGAAAACAACCCTGAGCAAACGGGCATTAATAGAACAGATGGACCTCATTTTCTAATTCATGATTGCAAAAAAGACAGCTTAAAAGAATGGTCATACCTCTTGAAGTTAATCTGGACCTTGTAGGAAGGCATCCCTTGCATAAACGCCATAAAAAAGACTTCACATGAGGAGGAATGTGAAGACCACAGAGTTTTCTCCAAACTGCATGCTCCACAGAAACACCTTCAAGCCCAGCATTATCGACTGCTAAACGGTAACCTGAGCAAACAGAATCCAAATTGATTTGAAGATATTTTTAATTGTTTTACAATAAAATAAAATCTATCAATATATTAATCAATATTTATTGGTTCGAAAGGTAAGAAATTAATTTTCTTTAAATAATGTCTTGAGTTCGGTCGCTCTTGACTTTAATATTAGATTAGTTTATGTGGTTATATAAAAAAAATTACATAATTAACTATTTTTTAAAATTAATTATCTATTTTTCAAAAAAAATTTGTAATTAATAATAATTTTTATCTTTAACATTCAATAAAATTAATTTTTATTTGTAAAATCAAACAGGATATTTATCTTATTATTTATAATTCATTGTGCAAAAGTTGGCTTGTAGATAAAAATGAAAATAAAAAATAATTAATAATGTATCTAATTAACTATCTCCACTTTAAAGACAACACAATCCATATTCCAAAAATTCTGCATCAATGCAACATTCAAAGTTTATTTACTTATTAACTATAGGAATTATATATTTACATATATTAACATTCAGGTTGCTTTTCATTGTTATTAATTATAGGGATTTTTTTTAAATATCCAAAAAAATAAAAAATATTTTATTTTTATTGTTAAATTTTTTTTTTCAAAAATACTACATATCTAAAAATATTTTTTAAAAAATACGACATATACCAAATACGACATATACCAAACATATATTAAAAATATATTATACATATATCAAACATATATAAAAAAATAAAAAAAATTAAAAAAAGTATATTTATGTAATATTTTCTTAATTATATAGGTGTAGCGTCCTTTTAGCTGTTTGTTCCTGGAGTATTTACATCTAGTGGAGGTCATTTCTAGCATGTTTGATTTGTGTATTGATTTCTTCTCTAATTATGTATTATATTGACAACTAATCGTTTTTACTTTATCTCCTATGTTTTTATTAACTGCTAGTTGTTGATTATTTAAACATAATTTTATAAAATTTAAAATATAAAATTTTTGGATGAATATTTTGAAATTTATAATATTTTAATTGCATAAAATTTTGTGAAATTAAACAAATTCTTAATAGTTTATATGTTCATAATAAAATATACACATTAGTTTAATATATATTTTGGTACATCGAGAATTTTTTAAAGAGGAAAGAACTATTAGGATGTAGTTTTTTTTTTTAACAAAAAATATACTAAGTATTTAATTATTATTCTGTTTATTTAGAGACCATTTATTTAAATGTTGGTGTCTTTAATTTAAGTTACTTTTATAAAATATGCTGATTATCCGAACACTGATGAGAGAGAAACTCATTATTTCATATATACATTTAAATAGGTTCATTTTATTATAAATATTATTATTTATTTGTTTGAAATTATAAATATTTACATTTGATAAATGAAAGATACTTTATCATTTTAATTAACTTTCTTTTTAATTATTTTATATATACATTTTTTGGTAGGCTTAGATCAACACTATATGCATATCGTCCATCTTCTCACTCCTCCGCAATAACACTTAAGTTTGGACTAAATTTACTACTACCACCACCACCATCTCTCCCTTTTCTTTTCACCTCCACCCCTCCACCACCTCCATTGACTGCTCTACTACAATATACAACCTTGTTATTATTACCATGATAAACCTACATTAATTATAAAAATTTGAATCAAACCAATATCATAAAATTCTTTATCTTATTATAAATTAGTATTTATTTTTATAATCTTTTAATGTGGGATACCAACACTCCTCTTTCAAGTGGTAACTGGTCTGACCCAATTGCCACTTAATAATTTAAATATGTAATTTAATCTGATAATTTAATGGGTTATCAGCTCATAAATAATTTGATATTTAATATAGTAGTTTGATGAATTACCAGCACACAGATAATTTGATATTTAGGTAATTTTTTAATTTAATAGATCAGGATATAAATTCATTTTAATACCATAAAAAAATTTATTAGAGAGACAATTTGTAGGTAATATGTTATATAGTAATATTTTTATTAGATATAAAAATTTGAATACAAAATTTTTTGTTTGGTTATGATACAGTATTTATTTTTATAATCTTTCGACGACGGAATACCAACACTTTTCCCACGCCAAGAACTGCTATGACGCACTCCACAACCAACAGCAGAGTTGAGAGCCAAAGTTGCCTTAACAGCCAAGTCAGCCATCTCACGAGGCCGAATAAGGCGAGTGTTTAGCCAATCCAAAAGCAGTGCAAAGTATAGCTGACCAAATTGAAGCTCTTATCACCATCAATAGCTGGAATATAGTTATTATAGTTGATATCATCAGCGTTACATATGAAACAGTTGGGTCTTGTTGCTAGTATCTTTGAAACCTAAACTGGGTATAAGAATTCTTCAAGATTCCCATCTTTCTGGACCACCTTTCCTGTGGGTATGGCCACTGTGGTTAACTCATATGAGCTGCAAATTATACCCATTTCTTGTTCTTGCCTTTTAGTTGAATGTTCACTTCTCAGTTTCTGCAGGAGTTAAAATATATATATATATATATATATATTGATATTATATTAATCCATTTAGAATATATATAAATCATCAAAGTTATGGTTGGTTTTAGTCTTGTGTTAGTTTATAACCAGATGTGAAGACCATAAGTTTGACGTATTAGTTCAGGATCAATGATTTGGTATTAATTAGTGACCCTAATGTTGTCTTCCAATTCCAAACCCTTCTGCTGGCCTTTTTTACATTCAAAGAGTATGTTTAATTAAGTTCTTTAAGAACAATTATTAATAATAACAATTCATGCTCTTGATCTTAAACTATACATATATATATAATTGGTTAATTTTGTATGTGTTAGTGGGGTATTGTGACTCTGTCATTGACTCATTGTGACCCTTCTGCTGCCATTGTGTGAAAATTGTGGCAAAATTCCTCTATATATACATAAAAAATAGTTGGACCGACAATATTAATTTAGATGGCATGTTATATACATGTAGATTTCAACATCAACTTTCATTTATTGGCAAAATCTTTCAGACTATACTTAAAAGCCCATCTTTGAAATTATTAGGAGCCAATAATCTTTGAAATTTCATATAACACTAAATATTATTATCGGAATTTTTAATTTTTTTATTTAGTTTCAATTGTTTTATATTTTTAATCTTAATATTTTAATAATTAATAATAATCAAATATTTCATTTTTAACAGAATATTTTTAAAATACACCTAATTTATTATCATCCCTACCTGGATTTAAAAAAAAAATACTAATTTATTATCATTGCTGCCTACAGTAAAACGCAAATACTCAATTATCAAACAATTATACTAATAGCAAAACCAAATTTTTTAATCTCTAATGTCAGAAAAAGAGATTAGAGGATTATAACGATTACATAGTGCTGGATGTAAACAGGTTAGATTGTGGCAAAGATCAGCATTAACTGTACCCATAATAATAATCATTGCATAAACTTATTTTATATATCAAATTATTTTAATAAATATAATTCTTTTATTTTTTTTTATCTAGTAAAAAATTTACTTTATATATTTTTATTTCATTAAATTTGATATATACAAAATTTTCAATATATAATAATAACCTTTATTAATCTCAGTTATCCAAGCCATAAACAAAATGTAAGGGGTGAAGAGTAAAACTTATGATTTCGTTCGAAATTTTCCAATTAGCCAATCCATTATATATATCTATATATATGAAAAAAATTTATCTATATTGGCCTATGTACTAATCTAATAAGATAATAATATATGAAATAAAAAAAGATATTGATATTCTTTTACTGAACTAAAAAAAAATAGAATAATTATATTAATTAAAATATTTTATCACTTATTGATTATATGTATATGGTAAGTTATAATATCTAGTGTAAGCAAAAATTTGCTATATATATAAGATTTAATTTTTTTTTTTATAGTAAGTACCTTTTATTTTAGAAGGTTCGAATGGATGTAGAACAGTATTGTGAATTATATAATAGGGAGTAGTCCTTTTATACGTTTAATAACTCTTATAAATTAATTAAAATTTTCACTATTTGATGAATGAAAATACTGAATCTAAAAAAAAATAAAATTAAGACACCAATCAAATTATACAGAATATTAGCGTTTATGCAGTGTCGACTAGTAAGATTAATTTTTGTACACGAAGTAAAATTCACTTCAAATTTGATTAGTGGCAAACAACATGTATAAAAGGATCATAACCATAATCGTATTACAAATAGCTTAATTTATTTTTTATTTTTTAAATTCACCGGGTGTTCTCCTATCAAATTAATTATAAAACTAATCCTCGCTCTTGTTGCATGATTGACACTAACTCAAAAAAATTTAACTTAATGAGAGTTCCAACACAAATAGCTTAATTTATCAAAGTTGTTAAAAGAAAAATCAGAAGCTGCAGCAAAAACATTGTACGAGCATAAAGTTGAGCAGAATTTATTCCCATTAAAGATAAATATTAATTGGACTCCTTTATCAATTTATCCAAAGAGTCCCAACATTCCCCTTCAGAGACATGTAACACTAACTAAAAAAAGTAAAAATAAAAACATCACACAATCCAACCAATTATTCCATTTCCTATTAACCTTCATAAGTTCATCATCCTCTTGATATCAAAGACCCAATAACCCCAGCAATAAGAGTGGTCGGATCACCAAGCATGGCAGAGATGACAAATTGCACAGCCAATCCAGCTACCTCACAACATTTTTGCACCTTACCTTTACTCTTCTTGTGATGGGTTTGAAGTACATTTTTCAAGCTTGGAAGCCTATTAATTTCCAATTTCCTACTACCACCACCACTATAGCCACTACCATTTCCATAATAAAGCCCAGCCCAATTCTCCACTAACATGTCCTTAACACAAGCCACATGAAGATTATAATTCTTGCAAGAAGACCTGTAAGTCCAACTTCTTCCTTTACGCCCGCACTTGTGACAAGTTGCACTTACTTCCCTACACAAATGAAGTTTCACTTCTCCATCATCAAGAACCATTGGCAATTTTGCACAACATGGGTGTAAATCAAATCCACAATCTTTACAATGGTAAAAAAATCCACTAATATCTCTCTCACAAGCATTACAATAACGAGGTTTATCATCCGGAGGTCGTGACGTGAATTGAAAATAACATTTTGGATAAAAAGGGTGAAAAATTGATGAAGAAGATATTGTACAATGCATATGAAGATCAAAATCACACTTTGAACATTTGTATCTCGACCCTAACCCTACTTCTTTGCACCCATCACACTTGAATGGAAATTCTGAGTACTCGAATTTTAATTTATGTTGGGGATGGCTAAAGTGGGATATCTCACTACACTTCATATGGGTTTTTGTTGAATTTTTTTTTTCTCTTTTTTTTGCAGCCTTTAACAATATGTATATGTGGGATATTTATAGAGCTAAGGGTTGGAAAGATAATGATCGAGAAAGAGAGATTAAATTAGATTATATTTATATAGAGAATTGGATTAAGGTTGCTAATTAATTAGGTTTATTGTGTTGTTCTGGCGTATACTTGAAGCAAAGTAAGGAATTATATATATGCTTGATGATGTTTTGGTAATTATGGTAAGTGATACTGTCCATAGGAATTTTGAGAAAGGCAGACATAAGGCATATGTTTGGGTCATTTCCCACCTAAGAATATATACGAATTTTCACTTTCTTGGGTTCTAATATACTATTTATTGTTGAATGGTTTCATAGACAAAGGTACAATATTAGTAATTTGCTTTGGTGTGTGACAAAATTTAAAATGAGGGTTGGACTGTTTGACTATATATATTTGACTTTTTATAGTATACAATAAATACTTCATCACTAGATTATAATCTTAAAAAGGATATAGAATTTCGTAACATGGAATATGTTCAAAATGCGTGAAACCTTGGAATTTGTTAGGAATGTAAAATATTGGCGTAAGTTAATAAGCAGGATTAGGTACAATTTAAAAACCAAGAGCTTCTCAAGTACAAGAATAATCTGAGTTATAAAAGTTGTTTCAAAATTAGACTGATGGTAATGTTAATCTGAATTAAAATTAATAAAAAAAAATTAATTAATTTGATTGTATTTAAAAGATTCGTTGAAAAAAAAAAATATTATATATTAAATAATAATAAAATATATAATAAATAAGTGTTGAATCTAATTAAATATAATTTATAAGTAAATAAATAATAAATTAAATATAAATTAATTAATTTTTTATAAATAAATTTTAACACTTATTTATTTATATACCTATATAAAATCGATGAATGTGTACACATGTTCATCGACTTTAATATGAATATTCTATGACGTGAGAGAGTAGAGAGAATAAGTACCATTTGATGAGTTGATTATTTATTAATAATAAGTCTCTTGTCGTGATAGAAATGTTGATACGGAAGAACAAATTCTTATATTCAAGGAACTATTGCCTAAATATTTATCCATTTGTATGATCAGTGCCCCTAAGTTACAGGTGGCATCTCTTTAATTTGATTTTTCTTTTTTCTCTATGTTCAGGTGGCACGCTATTCAAGGAATTTATTCCTGTTTAATTGTAATAAGTAATGCTCAAAGGCAACTTATTAGGAACAAGATTTTATAGTTATTAATCAAGGATAAAGAAAGCAATTAATAAAGTTTTTATTTTTTATTTTATTTAACACATGAGAAGAGAATTGTAATTTTTGGATCCACAAGTTTAACTGACATGAAGTGCATGTTTCAACTTATGCAATCTATTGATATTTAATAACATTATTAACTTTCTATCATATATTATTTATTTATCATTATTTATTAATTTTAACAATATATATTAAATTATGTTAAATTAATATTATTAATTCAACATTTATTGTAGTGAAGTTTCAGTTCCCCAACTTTCTATTGCTTGATGTAGGCATGAATAGAGTTATGAACATGAGTTCATAACTTCCAAGATTAGTTGATGAACAGAACTGGGGAATTAGGCAGAAAAGATAGAAGAAAGTGAGGGAGAAAGTGAGAGAAAGAAAAGAAACAGAAGAGAGGAGTAAGATGGGAGATTATTGATTAATTCTTCAATGAATCATCTGTACAATACGTGTCCCTATTTAACCATATAATCTTTAGCTATTAACAAACAAACTAACATCTGTTAAGCTAATTAACTAACTAATAGACAACTCAACTAACAGTCCAGCTGTTTAATGAGTTAATGGCTAAGCTATAGTCACTGAGTTGTGACAATACCCTCCCCTTTAAGAGCGTTCTTGTCCTCAAGGATGAGAGAGGGAAATTGAGATTGAATGAAGGAAGCATCGTGTAGCTTCTGCAAGAGATATATTGAGTATCGAATAAGAAGCCGAGGGACCAAAGAATTATTCCTTGTAATAGTCCTTTAGAATAAGAAGATGAGTAAAAATCTGTCCATGGCAAAATAGTGTTAGAATTCCACCATTCTTTGTAAGCCCAATTACCCTTTCTTTCTTTTTCAACTTGATGCAACTCTAAGTGCCTTGTACAAAAAATAATAATCTCAAGCAATGTAGACATCAACTTGGTAGTCACAGGAGTATTCTTTAGCCATTCTGGCTTCCTGAGATATTTCTTTTGAAATCTGTCAACTGGAATCATAAACAGGACTATCAAAATCAATAGAACAATGCATTCCTTCACCACCAAAACCACCATTTCGATTCCTTTTGAATTGGAAGCAGACTGCTTCTTATCAGAGTTGTCATCCATAAGCACAGGTTTCTTGTCACCAGGAGATTTCAAATATGTAAGTGCTACAATGGCAAGAATATAATATTGAAAATAAATGAAAACCCAGCAAGTGCTCCAATACAATTCCAAAACCACTTTTCAGTTGTGAACAAGCCGCTTTCCTTGAGAAGAGAAATTCCAACAGTAGGTTCACTGGGATTGCCAATGGGGGTGCTCCATCTATCATCAAGAAACTTATTTATAGCAATATCATTTTGTCCATACATCATTGGAAGAGCATAGTAACCCCATCTCAACCATGACGCGATATCATCTTTTGAAACAATGAAGTCTCAAGCACCAAGACCAATATCAGTAACAAAATACCGAATGAATGTACCGCAAATGGTAAAAAATAGAATAAAATTTGCCTAGGCATTTTAGCAAACACCTTGAAGGCATGAACTTCTTTGGACAGAAATTTAGATTTTTTTCTCTGCCTTTTCCAAATTTCTAATGCTGCTTCCTTTAACATCCCAAAATCAGATTCTTCAACCATCAATTCAATATTCTCACAGTATAAAAACATGATGACAACACTCCAATTCACAATATCTTCCTTACTAAGATTACGTGCAATATCTTCTTCAATTTCAGTTTTCCAATTCTTATGAAACAATGAAGAAATTGTGAGATTATGACTAAGAAACCTACAATTATAAACCGAACAGCCAGTTTCTGAATAAAATCCAATTTATTACCTTGATTTTCTTGCCCAATACCAAAATCAAAATGAAATGGTTTCTTGTCATTTATACCTTCCACAGTCACAAAAGAATTAGCATTTATTTAATTCAAATTTGGAGAAGAAAATACCTCTTTTGTCGCATGAGTTATTGAATGCAACAAGGGAATCCATTCTTGTTGTTTTTCCAGATTTTCGGGCTTCAATTGTTGTTGCTGCCAAATTTGCATCTTCAATTGCTGGTGTAATTGTTCAACTGAATCCTCTAACCGTTCCAATAGTTTACCGACAACTTCCAGTCCGGTTTCATCCGAGATTTCCGCCCTTGAGTCTAACCATTGCAGTTCCTTATAAAAAATGTTCTTCAAAGCAAACCATTGGCGCTCTTTGAAAGCAATTTTCTTCTCCAAATTACTAATTTGTTGAATGAAAAATTGGTGCTTGATTTCCGTAACAGAGTCCTTGAATTCTTGAATTTGTATATCAAGAATTTGCAATCGTTCTTCCAATTGTCTATGTAATACTCATCTACCATGGTAATTGAGTTTGATTTGTGATATTTTTATGTAAAAAAAATTACAGATTTCCTTCAATTTCTAATTAACTGAACGATGTAGTAATTGATTCCCTATGGGTAAGAAATAACAGAAGAAATCATAGAGGAAAACAAGAAAGATTAGGGCAAGACTATATTTGAGATGAAGAGAAAAAGAGAAAAGAATTTAGGGTGAGACAGATTAGGAAGAAGAAGAATAAAAGAAGAAATTGAAGAATCAAGAAGAAGAAGAAACGCAGGTGCAATCCCTAGGATTGTCACTGCTCTGATACCAAGTTGTTATGAACCTGTGTTCATAACTGCCAAGATGAGTTGATGAACAGAACATAGGAATTAGGCAGAGAAGATAGAAGAAAGTGAGGGAGAATGTGAGAGAGAGAGAAAAGATACAGAAGAGAGAACTACCAACAAGATTTTCAATTGCTAAAACACAGTTAGCCACAATGAGTTTCATCCAGAACAGAGTTATTAGTGAAGGATCATCAGTAACAATTTGCAAAGGGTTTTTTTTCACTAACAGTGACTGTTAAGAGGTTAAATAAGGCAGAGATTGCCTGGTTTTACACTCCATCCCTTACTGAGTTTGCAACAATTGTGAGATGCTTAAGCCACAATAACTTGGTTCAATTTCAATTAGGATGCTGCGAGGAAGCCAAATTAGTCCTAGTTTATGAGTACTTGCCTAATGGTAGCCTTAATGGAATCCTTCTCAATAATACAAGTTCCTCAATTGTCCTTTCATGGAAGCAAAGGTTAAATATAATTCTTGGAGTTGCTTCTGATCTTTCACATTTACACGAAGGATGTGAAAGAGATGTGAAGACCTACAATATAATGCTCGAGGAAGAATTTAATACGAAACTTGGAAATTTTGGTTTAGCAGAAGCCTATGACCATAGTTCTATTACAAGAGAAAGAGCAGAATTTGCAGAGAAACAAGTGAGCTATCTGGACAAATGCTTGATCTTCAGTCTTTGTTGGAGCTGCTCATTCAAGCTGGTATGGAAGTTTAATGTAGTGAAGATGGAGAAAATACTATGGTGGGTTCCATCTCTCTTCCTTGAGGACAAGGAAGTTGTTCATGGGGAGGGTAATATAACAACCAAGCTAGGTGACTTGAGCATATCCTTCAACAATTTGTTAGTTTGTTAGCAATTGTTTGTTTGATTAGTTACAGATATGAGCTGTCAAGCTAATAGTGAATAGCAGTTCAGTTAAATAAGGGAGGCATGGTTGTAACGAATCTAAGTAAGAATTGATAATTCAATATTCTTCTCTCTCTCTCTCTCTCTCTATTTGTTTCACTCTTTATCTCTTCTCTCCTCTCTGTTCTCTTCTCTTCTTCCTCAACCTCCTCTATCTTCTAAATACAAGTAATTGATTCTATTGTTATGGCCTTTGGTCATAACAAATAGATACCATTCAATAAAATTAATTATTAAGGAAGTGTATTGGATAAAAATAATTAAAAATTTTAATGAATTTAAAAAATTTAGAGTATTCGATAATAATTTTTTAAGAATTAACATAAATTAAGAAATATTTAATTAAAATTTTTAAAAACTTTAAATAAATCTATAAAAATAAAGGGTTATTTTTTTTATAAAATTTATAAAAATAAATGAGTATTCAAAAAGTTATTGACTTTTATAATTAATAAAATTTTGTATATTTTTATTGACTTTTTATGTAGTTTATAAATAAATAAATAAAAACTTTAAAAATCTTTCAATTCTCCTCAAGATTTCAATTTTTTTTTTACAAATTATAAAAATTTTGTCTAATAAAAAAAAAATTCATTATTTCATTGATTTTTCTTTTATGTTATTCATGTTTTTTTTATTGAGTTTTTTCAAGTTCTTTTCTTTTTTTTTATTCATTGAATTTTTTTCATTTTTTTTTAACTTATTAAAATAATTTCTTCAATCTTTTCTGTTGATTTTGATGTTGTAAAATTAATTACACTTTTGTTGTCTACTTTTTATACTTTCCCTTTGAAATATAATTATATACATTCAAATTGAGTTTATTTGATGTCCATTTTCTGAACGTTATATTTAATCAATCTTAAATCTGAATAATATTCATTTTTTAATATTAATTAATATATGACTCATTGTTAAAAGTTTAGCTGTCTGTATAATAAAAAAATCTTATCTTAACAATTTGTTTGGTTGAAATTGGAAAATAAATAAAAAAAAATTTAAATTTTATTTTAAAATTTAAATTTTAAATAATTAAATTAAAAATTATTATGAATTTGTGGAGCGAACAAATAAATAATTTTGAATTTTTTTTTAAATATTATTTTAATTAATTTTAGTACATAGATTGAGTAATATTATTTAATTGAAAGTCCATATTATTATTTATTATTTTAAACATTTACTTTTATTACATGAAATATATATATTTTTATATTTCTATTTATATAAAATAAATATTAGAAATTAATAAAATTTTATTAATATCTATAAAAATCTATCGATGGTTATAAAAAAATTTTAAAATAAAAATTTTGAAAATTATTTATAAATTTATAAACTGGCAAAAGTTATTTAAAATTTATTATCTTATTAAAAGTTATTTACTTAAAAAAAAAAACTATAAATGTCTTTAAAAATTTTAATTAAATATATTTCCCTTAGTTTTATATCCAATATGATACGAGAATATATCATGATTATCAATAAAAAATTAAATTATAAAATACACGATTTTAACTTGATTATTATTAAAAAATAAATTTATTAATTTATTAATATTAAAATAAAGCTATAAGGAACTCGAATAAGCTCATAAACCATTAGAACAAATATATCAAGAGAATTATTGTTCTTCCTTTTCTTTAAATAGTAAATTTAAAACATACATTCTATGGCATTTCAGTACATCTTTACTAGTGAATGACATTAAAAATCATATAGAATTTCTTGTTGGCCATTTGGCCATAATCAACCAATGTTTCTCTATATTTCTCTGGTATGATGATATTTGCTACTCATGAAATCATTTGTTAAGATCTAAACTGATATTCAAGTATTTTCAACTTGAAAGTGAATTTCTTTTTTCTTTTGATTTCCTCTTAATCTTCACATGAATTGAGGTTGACGTGCAAAATTTCAACTTTCACTCTCAGGAGGAATGGGTATGGAACTTTGAATTCACCACTTACTCTGCATTTTTCTCTATTTTGTTAATTTTTTTTCCTTTGAATCTTTTCCTAATTTCTTTGTAATTGCAGTTTTGCTTCTTCACCAATTACTATACATACGATAGTATATAAAACTTTACCTCTTCTATCATTTGATTATTGTCCTGTGTAGCTATGAGTCTTCATCTCTCCATTGTTCTCTTACCAAACAAAGTCATTCTTTAAAAATGTCCATATCCATCAATAGACATCGTTTCGCCTCATGATGTTTAAGACTGTTATATCATAGTTCATTGACAAGTTGGGAAAAGACCAACTCTGTAAAGATGAACGAACTATGCTTAAATAATCGAAAATAGTTGAGATGACGTCACTTGTTGAAATAATGAATTTTTATAATAATAATTAGTTGTTTTCTCATTGCAGACATCAAGCTTGAAAAGGCCATTGAAGTGATCAGTTTCCAGGACATTTCAGCAAAGGAAACCCTCAAAGTTCTCTCCTCGCCAGAGAAATGAAAAAACAGCAGAGATAAAGAAGAGCTGTGAAGAAATAGAAGGTGATTCTTTGCCGAGTTATGTTAATTATTGTCCATTTTGTCGAATGATTATTCAATGGTTCTTTGTTAATAGGATATTGAGGTAAGGATAATATCCACTAGTATGTGGACCTGTTAAATCAGAAGTTGAAAGGAAGACAATTTTCCAAATGAAATAGTTGAGATAAATAGCTTATTCATATTTCAATCTCTGTTGATAGAACAAGTGTTTTAAATCCCAGGTCTCTGTCATTAGAAGCCTATCTCTCTGCCTTTGTTCAAAGCTAGATTTTTGTTTTTCCTAAAATTATTTGATGCCTTGAGCATGGAATTAGGATATGATCTTTGTTAATCAATTATAAAGAGTAACAGTCATTAAGCTAATAGGTCAGTGATTAAGTGTCTACCTAATAGTGTCTGAGATCAGAAGCTTGAATCTTGACAATTCTATTTCCTTCATGAATTTCTGATCTATCAGAAGAAAATGATAAAGAGTAACATTTAACAGTTAATATGGTCCGAATTGGTAGGATGGAAACTAACATTGAAAATACTAAAATTAGTAAAGCAATGAGGAAGCAACAGACAGGAAGAGAGGAGCAAGCAGCTATGCAGAGTGAGCTTATGAAAGATTCCAGACCAAACTGATCATATTACAAAACTTGGATTTAGAAATATCATAAACAGTCCTCAAAATTTAGAGAAATGGGAAATTCATCAAAAAGAAAGACGAAGAAATAGTACGAGTATGAAAATCACAAAGAGGGAAGTAACCAAAGATTGAAAAGAGATGAAGCCATGGAGAGAAACCAAGAAAAGAATGCCATTGCAGCTGATATTTGGTATCTACTGCAAATCCTTTGAGGGCAATATGATCCATCAGAATGGAGCAACAGATCCACAACACTAGTTGTTGAGCTTGCTGCTGCTAGAATTAGAATTGATAAAATCTGCCATTAATTTAAATAATTTTCTCACAATTAGTTTCTAATAGATGCATAATCTAGTTTCAATTGTAAATCATAATGGTACTTGATTCTTACCCAATTTCCAACTATAACAGTCATCAATATTCCAGGTTGTCGAATAGGACATTTTACCAAAACAGAGTAGACATCAACTAATGCTAGTGTGAAACTCCATGGGATTGCCAAACCCATAATTGTAACCATATAGCTGAATATCAATACTCAACATGTTAAAGAAAATTAGAAACATTTCACCAATAATGAAAATCTCACACTGGATTCTACGAGAATTTTTATAAGCCTTTCATTTTCAGGTATCCTAAATTTTTTTTTTTTATGATGATACCTTGATTATGTTTTTATCTCTGCATACAAATTTTTCCATCTACATTTTACAAAAATTGATTTCTTGAGTTGAAAATTTTCTAACTTGAACAAAATTTTCTGGCTAAAAATCACTAAGCAAAAAGAAAAATTCTCAATTCAACCAGTAATTGCAACCAAAACCCATGTCAAATCATGAAACTGAATTTGGAAATGAATCGTATACAATATATTATTGCAATACCAAAATTAAAAATTACAACAAAGAAAGGAGAAAAAGAATACCGGAAAGCAGTGTAGCTGTAGAATTGAACACCCAAAGACATGAAAAACAGAGAAGCAGAAGAGAAAATGGTCTGGCCCAATCTCAAAGAGAAGCTGGCACTAGTCCCCACTGAACCAGGTACTTTATCCATGGTATGGGATCTTTTTCTTCCTCTTCTTCTTCTTCTTCTTCTTCAGTTATTACTGTTTCTTGAATTGCCTTCTATTTTAAGGCTCATCTTAGCCCAAAAATCTTCTCATCACCTAAATCAAAGCCAGAAAAGAGTTTAGTTTGTATTTTTCTATCATTAACAAATAATCAAATAAAATTTATAAAAGATCTAGGTCACATTCTTGGCCTTTTTTTTGAATTTATGAAGTGAAAGAAAGTGTGAGGAAACTTTGAGAATCGCCAAGAAAAAAAAGAGAGTGAAAGAAAGAAAGAAGAAATAAATTTTCAAGAAAATAAAGTGAAGGTTGATTTCTGTTTATGTGATTAATTTAATTGACTAATTAATTGCAATTATAATAACGTTTACAATCAAAGTTTTAGGCTTAATTATGTAAGAATTTGCCGCTTGGTCTTCTTTGTTTATGGGTATTGGGATGGCATGTTTTTTTGCCCAAAACAAAATAAAAAATGTTCCTGTGTAATTTAGATTTTACAAAGAGGTTTGGAAGTTAAAGACTTAGGTTCATTCAATAGTAAAGCCATTACATTTTAAAAATATCTGTTTTTTTTTTTTTATCATTAGTAGGATATTTTTTATCATCTAAACAAGTTAATAAAGTTAATTGTGAGACCGTTATTTTAAGTTAATGTTAATAAACTTGTAATCATTTTAAATATGGGGTGTTAATAAAAAAAAAAACTATTTTCTAGCAAATATTCACATCAACCAGAAAATAAGGACTGAAATTTTTTTAAAAAAAATATAAAATATCATTAATCAGAAATTATTATTAATTAATAATAAAAATATCTAATGAGTTATTTAATTATTATATTTTATAATATATAATCTTTTTATTGTAAAAAAAATTATATATGTTCATGACATACAGTAAAATCTATATAAATTAATACTTGATAAATTAATAATATTTATTATATAATAATTTTTTTTGTCTCGATTTAAGCATGTGAACTAAATTAATAATTTTGATAAATCAATAAGATAATACTTTTTTGAAAATTCATATATAATTACATTGATCTCATTTATATTATAAATTAATAATTTATCATTAATAATTTATCAATATTTATATATAATAAATTATAATATTTTATTATAATATGAGTTTATTATTACTTATTTTTTCTTAAAATTTAAATCTATTTGAATCTTATTTTTAATTTTTTTTTATTAAATTTAAAAGTTTTGAGATTGAATTTTCGAATTTCAATAAAAATTTATGAAGTGTTATTAATGCATTATGTGCGTTCTTATCTCTAATTTCGTTTAAGTATATTTAATATATTTTAATTAATTTTCAAATGAAATTTATCAAAAATTTATTATTGCAATTCTTTTTAAGTGTACGTGAAATACTTCTTATTATATTCACATAATGTTTTACGTATCTCATCTATCATGTTGATTTTTAAACACTCTTTAAATGAAAAGTCATTATAACTATTAAAAATATAAAATATCATTTAAATGATTTATATAAAAACTATTTAAATATAAATAATTATACTTACATAATTTTTTTTTAATCTTTCATTTAATTCATATTCAATTTATATATATTTTTCTATTCAATTTATTTAATTTATATTCAATAGATAACATATTTTTTTATTTAATTTTAATTAATTCATATTCAATTTATTAATTTTTTTTAATTAATTATAAAATTTATAAAATACTATTTTTTTTAATTAATTAAATATTATTTGTTAAATTATAAATACTCTCTTTAAATTAATAAATTATTAATTTATAGATTAATTAATGTATTTTTTTAATTAATATAATTTATTGATCCGTCATTATTAATTTATAAAGGTTTTACTGTATATGAATTTTAATTTCTTATTAAAAAATTTTAATTTGACAATCTCAATAATTTTTCTCCAGTCAATTGAATTAAAAGTTACAACCTTAATAAAAAAAAAAAATTCTGAACTAAATTAACCTAAATTTTTGACTTCTGTAGAATTGCAAACTTTTTGCATGAAAATTGATTAAAAAATGAAAAGATACCTTCCAAGTTGGAAATTTCCTCCTATGTTGATATATGCATGAAACATGAAATTTCCAAGTTGGATTTCATCATCAATTTGCAGTTTTGCTTTGCTGGAAGAAACCATGTTGGATTAAGTCTAAAATACAAACTCTAAGTTGAAAATGGCAGACAATTAATTGGAAGATACGAATACAGATCAAATTTACATTGTCATCAATGCATTTCCTCGACTTTGAGAAATTATGTACTGCTGTTAGAGCAGTATCAAGAACCCTAATTCTAATCTCAACTGTAAAACCAATTCAATGAGACAGGTTATATATTTTTATCTATATATATTAATATGAAAATTTAAATTATGAATTTACATTATTAAATGAAAAAAAAATTATAGAAAAATATAACAATAAAATTAAAATATATTAAAAATATTATTTTATTTACTTATTTTTTTATAGCATTATTTACTATTTTTTTTCTCATTTAATTTATTCAAGTAATAAGGTTATTATATAAAAAAAAAAACTCTTGAATTTACATATCAATTACCTTTTATTTATTTTTAATCATTTCAAATACTTAAAATTATATAAAAATTTTAAATTTTACAAAAAAAAAATATATTAGTGAGAAAAATTGTAAGAAACTAGAAATCACATTTTTTTTATGTTATATCATGAATTTATTGTCTAGAAAAATATATACTTATCGCTAGATTATGTTTCGATATATAATGTGATAAATTTATTGTCTAAAAAAATATATACTTATCGCTAGATTATATGTTTCGATGTACAATGTGACAAATGATTGGTAACCACATTAAACCAATCTTTTAAAGTCCAAAGATTTATATTATGGTATAGAATTCAAATTCTCAGGAAATGAGAAAAAGAAAAATCTAGTCACTCTTTATTACCCTTATCCTATTTTTGACTTAAATATTAATATTATTTTTTTTCGAGCGAAATAACATTGCAGACTATATAATAACGATAGTTTTCCTTTTTAATGTCTCTTTTACGTAAGTGTTTTGAATTGTTTATTTTCAATTAACAGTAACAGTTTTTTAAATGTATTATATAAATAAGGTATATAACTGATATAACAGTATAAACTTTTAAAAAAATAATTATATGAAATATTATAAATTATAAGATTAATTACGATTTCTCATGTTAAATGATCTAATATATTATTTTTTTTCTAATCTTTCAAAAATAAATTCACTTCCCTCTAATAAATATCATAATATACTACTAGATTCTTTCATTTAATTTTGCTATTAATCAAAGTCATCAAGGATAATAAAAAAAATAGAAATGTCCTTACTCTTTATTTTTAATTAATCACATCTTATTTTTACTTTAAAAAAAAATTTCAAGTTAAAAAATGTATTTTTATATTTTTTGATAATTTTAAAAATAAAATAAATAAAAATATTTTTAAAAAATATTTTTTATTTTATTTTTTTAAAAATAAAAAATATTTTTTTACTTTTTATTTTTAAATTTGTCAAAAATATAAAAATGAATTTTTTATTTGTATTAAAAATTTTAAAAAGAAATAATTTAATTTCTTATTAAATTATTTTTTTAAAATAAAAAAAATATATTTTTTAAAAAATATTTTTGTTTATTTTTTATTTTTAAAATTATCAAAAAATATAAAAATAAATTTTAATTTATCAAAAATATGAAAATAATTTTTTAACCCTAAAAAATATTTTTTAAAGCAAAAATAGAAGTAATTAATTAAAAATAAAAGATAAAGACATTTTTATTTTTTTATAATTTTTATTAATGATTTTAGGGTTGACTAAAGACAAAATTATATTGAAAGATGTATTAATATAACAGAATATTTATCAGGATAAATTAATATATTTTTAAAAAAATAAAAATGACTTAATATATTAGTAATTTTACAGAAATAAATAATAATTAACCCTAAATTATAACTATTTTTTTTTTCTATTTTTTCCCCCTTAAATACACTCTTTTCCAAATTTGAATACAGGAAAGGGATAAATTTGATTTTTTTTTTTTTTTCAATTCAACTTGGATACGAACTCGAAATCTACTTGATGAGCTGGGTCGAAATTGGGCGCGGTTTAAACATTTTTCGGTTGACTCGACCCGAGAGTAACACCCAAGCAATATCAAGATTAATTTGTATTCACTTGATAAAATTAGGAGCATTTTAGTACTTCAACAACGTTGATAATGATTATCATATGACATACTCTCTTACATCTCTTCACTGTCACATGCCAGAATTCAGTAATTTGTTAATTGGACTATTGTTAGAGAGTCTACAATATTACATAAGACATATAATATTAAGGGAAAAGTACATATAAGGATAGCGTAAAGGATAGATATACAGCCTTGGATATTGACTAAGTCCACCGGATTAAAGAGCCCACAAAATATATTTATTATAATTTTGTTACAGTTTGTTACTATGCTGTTATATCTTTAGTTAGACAGTTATTACATTTACATGATATGTAAGTTGTATATAATGTTTTTCACTAACTGATTGAAGGAGAGGTACATTTTCCACAATACTTTTACATTCCCACATGGTATCAGAGCTTTCATAAGTTTTTTTTTCTTTTTCATCTTCTTCATTAGAACTGAGATTCAGTCAGTTCTTCTCTGTGAAATTTCATCTTTCTTTAACTGATTTCTTCGATTTTTTTTTCTTTCTTCTTCTCAGAAAGAAATTTGTTGAGTAATTGTTGTTTCTTTTATCTTCGAACAGTTATTTTTTATGGCGATTGATACCAATAATCCTACAGAAAATCTTTCTTCAGTTTATTTTTTTCATCATTCTGAAAACCATAGCTCCGTGATTGTAACGCCACTATTGACTCCTACCAATTTTGCTTCCTAGAAACGATCTTTCTTGCTAGCTGTTTCGATCAGGAACAAACAAGGGTTCCTTGATGGAACTATAGCCAAACCAGCTGTAAACAGTAATCTCTACCATCCATGGGTAAGATGTAACAATCTTATTGTTGCCTGGTTGTTGAGATCGATTTCTCCGTCCATTGCTTCGACAATCCTTTGATAATCATAATGATGTTGCTGTTGATTCTATTGCAGGTTCTATGGCTGGTTTTAATTTTTCTAAAGAACAAGTTCAGAAATTAATGGCTATTCTAAATGATAAAAATGACAATACTGCTCCAAATGTCCCAAATTCAGCTCCTCTCTTGCCAACACCTCACATATCCAATTTCACAAGTAAAATTTCTTCAGTTTTTTCTGCTGTTAACTCCTCTAAACTTCAACAACTACTGTACACAAAATTCACAGAATCACCTTGGATTGTGGATACTGGGGCCACCGATCACAATACTTCTTTAATTGATTTGTTTAGTTCTTTTATTTCAGTACATAATGTTTTCGTTCAATTGCCAAATGGCATGAAAGTCAAGGTTACTCACATTGGTTCCGTCATTTTTAATTCTAATCTAGTTCTTTCAAATGTCCTCTTGGTTCCTACGTTTACCTTCAATCTTATTTTTGTCAGTAAATTGCTCCATCATAGTCAATTGTCTCTTATTTTGTTATCCAACTTTTGTTTCATTCAGGACCTATCATTATGGAAGACGATTGGGTTGGCTAAAGTGAAAGATGGGCTTTATTTTTTGCAGCATAATACTCAGCAACAAAACACAAACACCTTAGACAATAAAACCAAAAGAGCTTGTGCAGTTTCTCTTGATACATGGCACCACATACTTGGTCATGTTCCTTTTAATAAAATCTTGTCCTTCATACCTAGCCTAGATAATTCAGCACATAATATTTGTGATGCTTGTCCTCAAGCTAAACAAAAACGTCTAGTCTTTCCTATTCATAGCAACAATAATATTGTTTCCTTTGAAATTCTACATATTGATGTATGGGGTCCTTTCTCACAAAAGGATATCAATGGAAACCATTACTTTCTTACTATTATTGATGATCACACCAAATGTTTATGGGTTTATTTGATGCATCATAAATCACAAGTATCACATATCATACCTCATTTTTGTCAGCTCATTTTTACACAGTTTCATGCAACCGTTAAGATCATAAGGACTGACAGAGGACAAGAATTTTCAATGCCTACTTTTTATAGTTCAAAAGGTATAATACACCAAACTACTTGCTCATATACTCCTCAACAAAACGGAGTTGCTGAGCACAAACACCAGCATATATTAAATACAGCAAGAGCCCTTCTTTTTCACTCTCATCTTCCTTTTTTTTTTTTTGGGAGATGTTGTGTTTATAGCAGTATTTTTTATTAACCGAACTCCTACTCCAATTCTAAACAACAAATCTCCCTTTGAAGTCCTTTACTCTAAACCACCTAACTATACCTTTCTTAAGTCCTTTAGTTGTTTAGTGTATGCTGCAAATACTAACCCTCATAAGAAAAAATTTGATTCAAGGTCGAAAAAATGTGTGTTCGTTGGTTATTCACCTACTACAAAAGGTTATAAGCTTTATGATCTAGAGTCTAAGTCTGTGTTTGTTTCTAGATATACTATATTTCATGAAAATGTGTTTCCTTTTGCTTCTTCAAATCCTTCTTCTACAGAGTTACCATCTGTAGATTTTAGTTCTTTTTCTGAGTCTAGCCAGTTTCATCTATCTGTGCCTTTAGCACAGCCTTATTTTTCCCCTTCTAATATTTGTTCTGATCAAGGCACATCACCTAGTCAATCCATAACACAAGAGACAAATTCTATTGAACTTGTGACAGTATCATCTAGGCCATCTTTACCTTCACCTAATCCAGACACTCTCTTACCCATACCACATATCAGAAAAAGCAACATACCTATCAGGACACCTAGCTATCTCCAAGATTACCATATTCAACTCAAACATAACCAAAATTCTACCAACTTCATACAATCTTCTGCCACTAAACCATGTACTTCTTATCCCATAGAAAAACACATCAATTATGATAGATTGTCTCCTACCTACAGAAACCTTGTCCTTTCTATTTCTTCTATCACCGAGCCAACTACATATAAACAAGCTAGTCAATTTGATCATTGGAATGCAGCCATGAAATCTGAACTTGCTGCCTTATAAGCTAATCAGACATGGAATATTGTTCCTCTTCCTCCTGGTAAATCCTCTATTGGGTGTAAATGGATTTATAAAATAAAGTATCATTCAGATGGATCAATTGAACGTTACAAGGCAAGATTGGTTGCCAAAGGTTACAATCAAAAGTTTGGGTTTGATTTTCAAGAGACTTTTAGTCCGGTTGTTAAACAGACAACAGTTAGAGTGTTTTTATCTCTCACAGCAATTAAAGGGTGGCATGTTACCCAATTGGATATAAACAATGCCTTTCTCAATGGTGATTTGGAGGAGGATGTGTACATGGATATCCCTCTAGGTTATGTAATTCAAGGGGAGTTGGCAGATAGCAAGCAAGCAAACAGGAAAACATCAGGTGAAAATCAGAAAAATACAAACAGATTAGTTTGCAAGTTGCAAAAGTCACTTTATGGACTCAAGCAAGTTTCAAGACAGTGGAATATTGATGTGGAGAGTGCTTCCTTAGAATTCTTGGACCGCTTAGATAAGAAGAAACAGAAGCAGAAGCCCAAGTAGTTTATTAGTCAGTTGGGTCGGGACCTGTTTGGCTTTCTGAGAGCAGCTTATTTTGGCCCTTATCGACCATAATCCAATGGGAAACGGCCGACAGCCTTATTAGGTTAAATTCCAATATTTAGGCCTCTGTTTTGGCAGTTTTATGTTTTTATCTATTTTGACAGTTTTATGTTTTTATCTATTTTGGCAGTTTTATATTTTATCTATTTTGGCAGTTTTTGTTCCCTTATTTAATTTAGGTAGGAAAATCTGTTGGTGTATTTTTTCTTTTTAAGGCAGTTATTATGTAATATTTTTATTTTTATTATGATGTAGATTTGGTGATTTATTTCCTTTTCGGAATATATTACCAAATTAGCCTCTTAGGGTCTTCTTAAAGTTTATTATCTATAAATAGCTTGTAAAACTTTAGGGTTGGACAGATTTTTGATTAATAAAAAATTCAGTTCTCTATTTTGAGTTTCACATTCTTGTTTGAATGCTTACACATTGCGTCAGGTGGTATCAGAGCCCATGGCTACAGTTAGTGGAAGCGGTGGTCTTTTTGACGATGCTCAGGAGACTGGAGCCCCGATCCTTGGGGACGAAACGTTGCAACGATTGGAGCAACGTATACAAGGACGCTTAGAACAACAGATGGATCGCAGATTTCATCTTTTCGAACAACGATTTGATGATATTGCAGACCACCTTGATGCTCTCGGTGTTGATGTGAATCGGAACCGGCCAAACGACAGAAGGGCAGGGGTAGCTATTGCTCATGGTGACCCAGTCGACAGACCTATTCCTGTTCGCAGGCAGACTTATCATGAAGACAGTTCAGAAGAAGATGACTTTGTAGAAGAGTTGGGCGCTGGTTATAGAGGCAGACCACGATATGGTAGGCCTCCTGGAGACCGTTATGACAGAGATGATTATAGACGTCGAGATGATTATAAAGAAAGTAACGACTTCAGATTAAAAGTCGATATACCTTATTTTAATGGTGGTTTAGGGATAGAGGATTTTTTGGATTGGGTTGCCGATATCGACCGATTCTTTGACTATATGGAGACCCCAGCTAATAAGAGGGTCGGACTTATTGCTTGTAGATTGAAAGGGGGAACGTCAGCATGGTGGGATAGATTGCAGAACAGAAGGGTGAGAGAAGGGAAGGGTCGTATACGCACTTGGTACAGAATGAAGCGCCTGTTAAAGCAAGAATTCCTACCTCCAGACTATGAACAAATTCTGTTCCAGCAATACCAATGATGCTATCAGGGCAATAGGTCAGTGCATGAGTACACAACTGATTTCATGCGCTTGGCTGAACGGAATAGCTTGTCAGAGACAGAAGTGCAGCAGGTGGCTAGATATCTTGATGGTTTGAAGTCGTTCATTAGAGACAGAATTGGAGTTCAAACTTTGCAGACTTTGTCTGAGGCAAAAAATATGGCAATGAAGGCGGAGCTAATGCAACAAGAAAGGAGCTGGAGAGGCTTTGATAATTTCAAGGCAGCTAATTCACTAGAGAAAGGCAGAGCGGCGCCAGAAGTTCTAAGGAGGAATGAGCGTTATAGCGGCAATAATAATAATCGCTATAATGCAGAGTGCAGTCAGGAGGACAAGACAGCCGGCAAGCGAACTATGACTGAAACAAAGGAGAAGGGGGCGTAGTTGCAGAAAGGTACAAGCATCAACCCTTATACCAAACCTATTACTGGAAAATGTTTCAGATGTAATCAACCTGGGCATAAATCAAATGAGTGTCCTCAGAGGAAAACAGTAAATGTGGCTACTAGAGAAGAGGAGGGAGATGAATATTGCTGTGAACCTGATGGTGAAGATGAAGACTATAAAGGTGAGGAGGCCGAGGAAGCTGTGTATGTAGTGCGGAGAATGATGTTAGCTCCAAAGCAAGAGGGGCAATCCCAATGCCATCAACTGTTTCGGACTCGGTACACCATCTTGGGCAAGATTTTTGCTGTTTTGATTGATAGTGGTAGCATGGAGAACATTATCGAGCGAGAGGCAGTAAAGAAGCTGGGGATACCCGTAGAGAAGTATCTAAACCCTTATACCTCGGGTGGATAAAATCCGGAGTAGAAAGCATTGAGGTGACAGAAGGATGTAAAATCCCATTCTCGATTGGCAAGTATCATGATGAGCTGTATTGCTATGTGGTAGACATGGATGTGTGCCATTTGCTATTTGGCAGACCATGGCAATATGACGTAGACGCTCAACATTAAGGAAGAAGCAATCAATAGAAGCTGGTAAAAGACGGCGTTAAGTATGCCTTACTGCCATTGAAGAACAGTGAGAAGCAGTCTGTTGAAAGAAGCTTTCTCACAGTCATAAAGGAATTTGAGACTGAAATTAAGGAGACGAAGCAGGTTCATGCCTTGGTGGTGAAGCAAGTCTATGAGGAGGGAGCAAAGTTATCAGTGGAGGAGCATCCTGAAGCAGTTAGGCCTTTATTAGCAGAGTTTACTGAGCTGATGCCAAAGGAGGCTCCAGATGGGTTGCCGCCAATGAGGGACATCTAACACCATATTGACCTGATTCCTAGAGCTAGCTTACCTAATCTTCCACATTACAGGATGAGCCCGAAGGAAAGTGAGATTTTGAAGGAGAAAGTGGAGGAGTTGTTGCGAAAAGGGCATATTCAAGAAAGCATGAGTCCTTGTGCGGTGCCAGCTTTACTTACTCCAAAGAAAGATGGCAATTGGCGGATGTGTGTGGATAGTAGGGCCATCAACAAAATAACAGTGGGCTATAAATTTCCAATTCCTAGGCTGGATGACATGTTGGACAGATTACATGGAGCTAAATGGTTCTCAAAGCTGGACTTGAAGAATGGATATCACCATATTCGAATTCGACCTGGGGATGAGTGGAAGACAACTTTCAAAACAAAAAAGGGGTTGTACGAGTGGTTGGTGATGCCCTTCGGACTCTCTAATGCTCCTAGCACTTTCATGAGGCTGATGAATCAGGTGCTTAAACCTTTTATTAGTAAATTAGTTGTGGTTTATTTTGATGATATCCTGATTTACAGTAAGACAGAAGATGAGTATTTGATGCAGTTAAGAGAAGTGCTAACAATCCTACAGGCCAATAAATTATATGTTAATCTTAAGAAGTGCAGTTTTCTAATAAACAAATTGCTATTCTTGGGATATGTTGTTAGTGCTGATGGAATACAGGTGGATGAGGTGAAGGTGAAGGCAATCAGAGAGTGGCCTACTCCCAAAACAGTTTCTGAAGTTTGGAGTTTCCATGGGTTGGCTACCTTCTTTAGGAGGTTTATAAAGAACTTCAACACCATTGCAGCGCCAGTCACTGAGTGCATAAAGAAGGGAAGATTCTTATGGGGAGAGGAAGCAGAGAACAGCTTTGCCATTCTAAAGGAAAAATTGTGCACTGCCCCAGTATTGGCCTTACCCAATTTTGACAAGCTATTTGAAGTCGACTGTGATGCCAGCGGGGTGGGAGTCGGAGCTGTCCTTTCTCAAGAACGGAGACCAGTTTGCTTCTTTAGTGAGAAGCTCAGCGAGGCAAGACAGAGATGGAACACCTGTGACAAAGAATTTTATTCTGTAGTAAGGGCTTTGAAAACTTGGGAACACTACTTGATTGGGAAAGAGTTTGTACTTTATTCTGATCATGAAGCCTTAAAGTACTTGAATAGCCAGAAGAGGATCAGTAAAGACATGCATGCTAGATGGTGTCAATTCCTACAGAAGTTTTCATTCAGACTACATCACAAGTCAAGAGTGTATAATGTGGTGGCAGATGCACTTAGTCGGCGGGCTGGCTTGTTAATCACCTTGAGCCAGGAAATTTTAGGGTGTGATCAATTGAAGGACTGTTATGTTGGTGATGATGATTTTGGGCAGATTTGGGAGACATGTTCAACTGGTCAACCTATGCAGGAGTTCTTTGTGCATGATGGGCATCTAATGCGAGGGAATCAGCTTTGCCTTCCTCGAATATCATTGCGAGAGAAGGTGATTCGAGATTTACATGCCGGTGGTTTAGCCACACATTTGGGCCGTGATAAAATTGTTGCTGCAGTCTGGGATAGATTTTATTGGCCTCAACTGCTTCAACTGCTTAGAGATGTGACTAAGTATGTGAAGAAGTGTTACGTCTGTCAAACTGCCAAGGGTCAGTCTAAAAATACTGGGCTTTACATGCCCCTGTCTGTTCCTGAAAATATATGGGAAGATTTGTCAATGGATTTTGTATTGGGCTTGCCTCGAACACAAAGGGGAGCAGATTCTGTATTTGTTGTTGTTGACATGTTTTCTAAGATAGCTCACTTCACTCCTTGTCGAAAGACATCTGATGCATCGAGTGTGGCTAGATTATTTTTCAAGGAAGTAGTTCGTTTGCATAGGGTACCCAGGAGTATTACTTCAGACAGAGATAGCAAGTTTCTTGGTCATTTTTGGAGGACTTTGTGGAAGCTGTTTAATTCATCATTGAACTTCAGTAGCACAGCCCATCCCCAAACTGATGGTCAAACAGAGGTGGTCAACAGGACGTTAGAAAATCTGATTCGCAGTATTTGTGGTGACAAGCCAAAGCAGTGGGACGTTACTTTATCACAGGCAGAATTCGCATACAACAATGCAGTCCACA
>CANXYC010143765.1:0-12195 GCA_948193065.1 Aleurites moluccanus
AGGTAGTGAATAGAACTTTAGGTACCTTGTTGCGTGCTATCATTCAAAAGAACTTGAAAACTTGGGAAGATTGTATGCCATTTGTTGAATTTGCTTATAATCGTGTTGTGCATTCTACTACAGGTTATTCACCATTTGAAATTGTTTATGGTTTTAATCCACTAACTCCTTTGGATTTAGTTCCTCTACCAGTTTTTGAGATGAGTAGTTTGGATGGAAAAAAGAAAGCTGAATTGGTGAAAAAGTTGCATGAGGATGTGCGAAAGAATATTGAGAGAAGGAATCAACAAATTGCAAGTCAAGCCAACAAGGGTAGATGAAAAGTAATCTTTGAACCTGATGATTGGGTTTGGGTGCATATGAGAAAGGAAAGATTTCCAAATCAAAGAAAATCCAAATTGCATCCAAGACGAGATGGACCATTCCAAGTTGTGGAACGAGTCAATGACAATACATAAAAAGTGGATCTTCCTGGTGAGTATACTATTAGTGCTACCTTTAATGTTTCTGATCTTTCTCCTTTTGATATAGGTGAAGATTCGAGGTCGAATCCTTTTGAGGAGGGAGGGAATGATGCAAATCAAATTACTACAAGTAAGCAAAGTAAGGATCCAATGCATTTTAAATGGACTTATTCAAGAAAGAAGTTCAAAGATTCAATCAATGGACTTATTCAAGGCTTGTGGAATAATTTATCTACCATTGAAAATTGCAAGGAAGAGTCAATCATCAATCTAGGCATTCAAGAAATTAAATCAAGCTTGGTGACCATGATTCATGTGCAAGAAGGAGCTACCATGTTGAAATAATAAATCCAATTCTTTCTGAGTTTGAATTGTCCTACGTTGAACATATTTATCTTGTGATGGGCCGCTTATATTTTGTTTTAGCCCATGATTGAAAAAGACATATTTTAATTACTTAATTAGTGAGTTTTGGGCCTTTTTTATGTTAACTTAAAGCCCAAAACGAATTTAGGTTTTTTTTTTTTTCTTATTTAGAAGCTTATCCTTATTTAGGAAGCTTGTCCTAGTTTAGGAAGCTTGTCCTAGTTTAGGAAGCTTGTCCTGGTTTAGAAAGTTTATTCTTAATCAGGAAATTTAAATTAGGGTTTTTATATAGCTAAGTCACTATAAATACTTAGCTAAACCCATATATTGAACATTTCAGAATTTTGATTAATATAAATTTTGTGAGAAAATTCTCTCAATTTTGGTTCTTGCTAAGAATCGTTTGAACTTATCAAAGCTAACCACTTTGTGGAGTTCATCAATTATACCAAGGTTCTCTAGCGCAGGTTGCTATTGGGTCGAGGTTTTCTTGTTCAAATATGATTTGGCTTTCCAAGGGGTTGCATACCATGCGTCTTGGGTCTCAAAACGAGTCGATTGGGGTTCGCATCATTAGGGTTTCCAATTTAGGGAAAATCTATCAAATGCATCAATTGATGCAAAATAATATTAAACTCATTCTATTTAGCATCTAAAACATATAAATCAACCTTGAAACAAAAGAAATCACTTTCTTACCTTGGATGAAGAATGGGCCGAACCACATATGGTGTTGTATCTTGAAATTCTTTAATTTTCCAAGTGATTCAAGGATGGAAATTAATGAATCAAATGTTTGATTCAAGTTTTCTTTTGATTTTTCAAAAATTTTGGTGGAGAATGATGGTGGAAATTTCGGCCAAGCAAGGAAGAAGAAGAAGAAAATAGCCAAAAAATTTCTGAAGGCATACTTATATAGTAAGTTAAAATGGCAGATTATATTTCGGTCTTTAAACTTTCCAATAATCATACTTTTACCCCATTTCCTTCTATAATTTATTTTGATAATTCTGTTGAGAATTGGATTTCAAAGTAGGAACTGAAATGGCTTCGTTTTATCTATACTTTATTATAAAAATACTTTTAGAGCTATTCTGAAAATTAGACAGTTGATTTTCCACTATAACCCTAAAGTTCAACTTATTTATGATTTTGCCATTATTCTCATTTTCAGTGTTCCTAAACATTTTTCAACTTTTTCTTTTTACCATAATTTCACATATATTTATGTGATTCTTTATCCCTGTTCTGAATTAGAAATTCTTCAATCAATTGGACTGCTATTTCCCGGGCAATGTAATTAACACCAATAATTTGTTGGACAATATCGCAAATGCATTCTAACTGTGTTTCAAAAATTATTCTTTGTTATTTCGGTACTGCCAGACCAATAACTGATTATGTTATTGTTCAATCATGGTAGCATTTCCTAGGGTATTACATTCTACCCCCCTTCAAATAAATTTATCCTCGAATTTAAAATAAACACATACCTCAATGTTGGAACAAGAACATATACTTGGCTTTCATGTCTTGTTCGCTCTCCCATGTACACTCCTCCATAGTCTGATTCCTGCACAATACTTTTACCATTAAAATCTCTTTATTTCGTAACTGTCAGATTTGTCGATCTACAATTTCTATTGGCATTTTCTCATATGACAATTTTTCATTAAAATCAATATCTTGTACTTCTAAGACATGTGGCGGGTCTGACACATACTTGATGTATGTCAATCCCCAAGCAAGTGAGCTATCAAACAAATAATCCCCAAGAAAACAAGAGAGTAGGTAAGGCCAAAAATTTTCAAGCAAATGCCACAGCTACTGCCCAAAAAAGTGCACTTTTGTAAATGACTTCAATAATTTTCTCAAATTGAATTTTAAGGTTGCTTAGATGTTTTAAGGTTGTTAGTGAAGTTTGGTAATGTTTGGTGAAGGTTTGATTTGGGAAATGAAATTTAAAGACACTTAGGTCTAAGTGTTTATAGAAGGCAGATCGAAGCTTTAGAATTGTGATGAGTTTTGAGCCATCAAAATAGCAGAAAAATAAAAATCTTTGTTCATCAAACCTGAAGATAAGGAGCTATATAAAAAGTTCAAAGAAGAAAAGATCACGAAATTCTCAAGTCTTGATAGAGAAAACCTGAAATGAAATTCCTATTTGAATGTAAACGGGCTGAAAATTGGAAGACTATAAATGGAAAAAATATTGAAAGGTAAATTGCAAGCAAAGAAAAGAAATTTAAAGACAATAAATCAAACTTAAAACAAGGTAAATATGCTGAAAATTAAAAGCTTAAACTGAAATTTTAAGGTAATGAAGGTAGATTGTATAAATTGAAAGAAGAACAAGTAAAATTTGAAATTGAAAGGAAATTGCAATGGAAAGAGAAAGACAACTTTTTCATTCATCCAAATCTGATTTGTTTCTCTTACATTCAGTCTATTATAGGCTATTACAATAAATTAATTAAAGCCAAATAGAAAAGAAGACAAATAGCCTATTTGGGTGCTAGACAAATATGCTTTTGGCTACCAAAAAGCATGTTTAGCCAAATTAGGTAATAAAGTCAAAAAGTGAAAATGCTTTATGAAAAAGCTGAATTTCTATACACAAATTTCTGAATTCCTTTAAATGATACTAATCTTTTATTTGAATGGAGATAGGTTGGCCCTTGCATGCTTAAACTATTTTTATGCACCAAAATAAAAAACACAAATCTGATCCTTTATTGATGTGGGCCAAATTTGGGGACTCCTTTGTTGGTGATGTAGGAGTTGAGGTAAAAGTGAACACATCATTGATTGAGCTTGATGCTGCATATTTGGACAATTTCTTCATATTTTGCTCATGATTTGATGGAAGTGGCAATGATAAGTTCATCTCTTGAATTTAAACATTGAGAGATAGATCATTGCAACCTTGAAATATATCATACTCCTTTTCTTGAAAAAGATTTGCCCTCAAATCTAATTGGTTGTTCATATAAGAAACCAAACCTTCACCATGCTCCACTCACAAGTATTCATAAGAGAGGTCGTATGCATATCTTTTCCCATGTTTAATATTTTATTTGTTTTCCACAAACCCAAAAATTCAGAATAAAATCCATATTCCAATGAGAAAGAAGATTCATATCTATGTATTCAAAATAGTTGACCCACTCAAAATGAATAAAAGAAAGCATCATAATTAAAACTTCCTTTTCTTTCTCCAATCCTTTTGCATTACCTCACATTTCAAGTGACTTTCAAAGAACGACAACTCGTAATCCATTGTAGATATATAAACCAGCAAGTGCATCATTCCAAACTTACTGCTAAGCACGAATGAAACATTAGACAATCCATGCATCATTTTATACAAGTTTGGTGTAGCATGCTCACTAATCCATAAAAATTCATTCCAATAACAATCATTACATAAACAATGTAAAGCACACTTTTCACCACCATTTAAATTCAATTCCACCAAGGAGTTCAAATTTGAAACTAGGAAGTCCATACCTTGGCCGAATTCTAGCATTGAGTTTTCTTGAAGGTGGGAATGAAGAATCAATTCCAAACTTTCTTTTGGCTTAGTTAATGCAACATCTATGAAACATTCTTCATCAAAAGATATTGAAATTAATCTTCCATTAATAATGCAATAGGTCCACAATTCCTCTTCATGTTTATTGCCATTTGGTGTAACTTTGGCAAGCACAAAAGGGTGATTAAGGGGCTGTTTGAATTCAATAAATTGTTCCACCAAGTCTTCTACATTTTCTACTTTATTTTTCTTCTCATAATCATTTGCAAGTAGCTCTTCTTTGTACTCATTGAATTCAACTTTTCTATCCCCTAGAAGGACACTCAACTCATGAATTTGGCTCTCCAAAGGAAAGTGTTCAATCCCTTGATTCTTTTCACAACTAGCTTCAACTTTTCAACGTCAAGACACTCTTCCAATGCTGGTTGCTCAAAAAAGGGTGGTTGAGGTGCAATTTGGAGTTGTAAAGTGTTTGGCATTGAATGGTGGGGTGGTTATGGTAAAGATTGAGGTGGTGGTTTATATGTGTGAGGGGGATGTAAGACTTCATTTCTATTGATTGGTGGAGTGTTTATGGGGTTAAGAGTGGGTTGGGGTGGAGAGTAGTATGTAGGTGCAATATGGGTTCTAGTTGAGTTTGGTGTGTAAGATTGAGTGGCAGTGGCTAGTGTTGTGTATGGTGAAGTATAAATACGGGCTGGTGGTATTTAATTGTGGGTGTTTAAATTGGTCATAAGAGGGATGTATGAGTGTTGGGAAGGTAATGGGTTAGGGTAAGAGGAGGAGGGAAGAGCTTGCATTATTTTCACCCATTTGTTCTTTCATCTAACTAAGTTCTTTTCTAACATTTATGTTAGCAACCTCCCAAGGAGCTATACAGTTGGTTGGAGATGAAGATTGGTCCCCTTTATTAGACATTTTCTCCCTCAATAAAGTTCAAACAAACAGCCCTTGATAGCCACAAACAGCCCTTCATACCCACAAACAGCCCTTGTACAACAAACTATAATAATACAAGTTGAAGGATTAGATACCCTTACCTATCAAGAGCTCACTTTAACAACCAAAGTCAATCCCCAAGCAAGTGAGCTATCAAAAAAATAACCCCCAAGAAACCAAGAAAGTAGGTAAGGCCAAAAATTTTCAAGCAAATGCCATAGCTACTGCCCAAAAAAGTGCACTTTTGTAAATGACTTCAATAATTTTGATAAATTGAATTTTAAGGTTCCTGAGGATGTTTTAAGGTTGTTAGTGAAGTTTGGTAAGGTTTGGTGAAGGTTTGATTTGGGAAATGAAATTTAAAGACACTTAGGTCTAGGTGTTTATAGAAGGCAGATTAAAGCTTCAGATTTGTGATGAGTTTTGAGCAATCAAAATGGCAGAAAAATAAAAATATTCCTTCACCGAACTTGAAGATAAGGAGCTGAATAAAAAGTTCAAAGAGAAAAGATTACGAAATTCTCAAGTCTTGATAGAGAAAACCTGAAATGAAATTCCTGTTTGAATGTAAACGGGCTGGAAATTGGAAGACTAGAAAGGGAAAAAATATTGAAAGGTAAATTGCAAGCAAAGACAAGAAATTTAAAAACAATAAATAAAACTTAAAACAAGGTAAATATGCTGGAAATTAAAAGCTTAAGCTGAAATTTTAAGGTAATGAAGGCAGATTACATAAATTGAAAGAAGAACAAGTAAAATTTGAAATTGAAAGGAAATTGCAATGGAAAGAGAAAGAAAACTTTTTCATTCATCCAAATCTGATTTGTTTCTCTTACATTCAGCCTATTATAGGCTATTACAATAAATTAATTAAAGCCAAATAGAAAAGAAGACAAATAGCTTGTTTGGGTGCTAGACACATATGCTTTTGACCACCAAAAAGCATATTTAGCCAAAATAGGTAATAAATTCAAAAAGTGAAAATGCTTTATGAAAAAGCTGAATTTCTATACACAAATTTCTGAATTCCTTTAAATGATACTAATCTTTTATGTGAATGGAGATAGGTTGGCCTTTGCATGCTTAAACTATTTTTATACACCAAAATAAAAAACACAAATCTGATCCTTTATTAATGTGTGCTAAAACTACTTCAATTGGAGGGGCAATGGGCTTCTTCTTCATGGATGATCATGGTAAGCTCAAATGAGATTGGAGATGGCTCATAAAACTTTGTAATATATGCTGAATTCTTGGGCTTCATGCACATATTGGTGTGGGCTAAATTTGGAGGCTCCTTTGTTGGTGATGTAGGAGTTGATGTAAAAGGCAACACATCATTGATTGAGCTTGATGCTGTATATTTGGACATTTTCTTCATATTTTGCTCATGATTTAATGGAAGTGACAATGATTAGTTCATCTCTTGAATTTGAACATTGAGGGATAGGTCATTGCAATCTTGAAATACATTAATACTTCTGTAGCATCGAGATATGGAATATTGACTGAACATGTGATGTATATCAAGGGTGCATTGACAAGTCCCTTCATGTTCATATTCAAGAGATGATCTATATGTGAAGTGATTAGAGAATGGATTTCTAAATTGTGTTTTTGGGATGCTTAAAGGTTGATTGGCCCATGTTCACTCCTTGTCACGTGAAAAGTTAAGAGAAACAAGAGAGAATTCTGAATTCTGAAGCAAAAGAGACAAGTTCACATGTCTTTTTCTCTTTCCTTGCTTTTTAACAATTTGGCTAAACATGGTGAAAGCATGTGTCTGTTTTGCCAAATCAGGATTGCTTGTCATTTTCAGCTATTGTCTTTATTATTTAGCCTTGTAAAGCCTATATATAGGCTATTTTGTAAGGGGAAAAATCAGACCATGAATGAATGAACAAGTATTTTCATTTCCTTTTCAATTCAAGTCATTTACTTTCTTGTTCTTTAATTTCCAGCAGCTTACTTTCATACCAGCTTCTCATTTTCAAGTTTTCAGCATATTACCTTTAGAATTTCGTTGTATTTTCTTCTGTAAACTTTTTATCAGTCTCTTAACTTTAAGTTTATTGAAGAAGACTTTTGTGTTTGATGCTGGTTTGATGCCCTAAATTTCTGTTCAATTCTGAAGTTACATTGTACCCGAATCTGTCTCCATAAATACTTAGACCTGATTGCTTCTAAATTCCATTTCCCAAATCCAACCTCCTGAATCCTTCTCCATCTTCCTTATTTATACTTAGCTAATTCATCCTTAAAACCCTAGAGTGATTGGAGCTTGTTTGCTGAACTAAAATACCCAAACCAACCCATACTCAATTTAGGCAGATTTTGCTAAGTAAGGTACTGCCCAAAATTAGTGCTCTCCAAAAACTCATCCATAATTTATGAAACCACCATAAATCATCTTCAAATAGCTTAGAATAGCCACCATTAAAGATTCATTAGATTTGGAGACCATTTGAAGCCCAAACACATGAAAACCCAAACCAATCTCATTTTAAGACCTCATGCAACCTCCGAATCTGCCTGGATTTTTGCCTTTTCCTTAAACACCTTTATAATTCATAAAAACACAACCAATCATATGTAAATATTACAATTATAAGCCCTATTAAATTTCATAGCATTTGGAGTTCATTTGATACTCCAATTTGAAGATCGATTTTTGAATCCCTAGAGCACTATTTGGGGTTTTCATCAATTTGATTCAAGGGGCTTTAATTGACTCATTCTAAAGCTAATTCAAGGTTGGAAGACAACTAATTGAGGGATGGAATCCATCATTTGGTATCAGAGCTCTTGGTTGAAGCTTGGTTGGTAAGGATTCCACCTCTTAAAACTTGTATTATTGATGTTGTTAAGCTTATTGCGTTGGAGTTACTTGGGTTAGTTCAAATATATTTTGTCTAAGTGTTGAAGGGCTATTTTGTGTTGTTAGTAGCAAGTTGTTTTGTTTATTATAGCTGTTTGGGAGATAGCCAACATGAATATTAGAAAAGAGTTGAGTGAAATGAAAGAATAAATGGAAGAAATAGTTGGCTTGCTAAAACAGAATTTGGAGAGCATGAGATTGATGCCATCCATGCCCTCCTCCTCTCACCATAACCAAATACCATACTACCCCACATATGCCCCTCCCATACCTACCTTAAACCCTCATTCTTACACACCACCAGCCCCTACATACCATAGAGCCCCCATTTACACTACCTCACCTATTGACACATCAACTCACCCTTATGCCATACCAATTATAACCACCACCCTAACATACTCACCAAATTCACTTAGAGTTAATGTGGCAAACATTTATTAACCTCCACCACCACCTCCACCCCCACTAAGCCCTATCAATATCCTACAAGCCCATCGAGCACAAATATCACAGCCTCCTAATCACCAAAGACTTCCTCCACCACAACAATAACCACCACCACCACCACCACCACCACTAAGACCGCCCCAAGAAAATGAAATTAAACCAGCCCCATTTAATGATTTTGATGATGAAGAGGGGAGGCAAGGGCATGTAAACTGAGACGATGATGATAGGGGATTCAAAATTGAAATGCCCGAATTTGGTAGAAGCTGATGGAATCCAGCCCTCAATTAGTGCTATATTAACCTTGAATTAGCTTAGGAAACAGCCAATTTAACTCTTCAAAATGGAACTAAGGAAAAACCCCAAAATTGCACCTAGGGTTTACACTTTTTTGATACAAATTGAGGGGGCAAATGAATTTTGTTTGGGCTCAAACTTAATGGGGCATCTAATAGGGTATAATGAGTTGATTGGTGTGGTTTTGGGGTTTAAACTAAAGGATTTGCAAAAATAATATTTTTTGGCAGAATGGGTGAGCTCACCCACCCTTACTCTAGGACTGGTTTTTTACTTCTCTAAGGTAATGCTCTCCAAATTTGACCAAACTTGGTGGAAGGTAATTTTAGAATATTAGAATTATTAGGAAGGTATTTATGAGAGATTTGGATGGATTCTTAGTGGGTGCTTTGGTTTGGGTAGTGTATAGGTTAGGTGGCTGAATGTGGGTTTTGAAATTTAGGGTTTGTGGGCTGTAATCTTTTCAATGGTATTGTAGTTCATGTATGATGGTTGATGAATGGAGTTTTATAATGGGTGAAGGTCTTTTAGGGTTTATGGGAGATAAGTTGAAGAAGAGAAGGACTTGAGCCAAGTAACAATGGAGTTTTTGGTGATAGAGAGAATAGAAGAAGAGAAGGAAATTCAACAATAAAAAAATCTGGAAAAATTAAATTAATGGAAGACTAAAGAAGTAAATATTCAAAAATTAATTAAATTGCAAGAAAAGAAATCAAACAAGAAAGGCAAATTCATGTAAAGTAAAGGGATAACATTAAATGCATGTAAGAAATTGAAAGAGAAAAGATAAAGAAAAATTCTTCAATGTCATAATCTGTTTTTGCCCTAATAGGCAAAAACTATATATAGCATCCTTACAATTAATTAAATAAAACACCAGCCAATGGAATAGCTAATTAAGGCATAATCAATAGATTTAGCAAAAAAATACTAATAAATAGATGGTCCCCACTTTCCACTTCAAGTAATCTGATTTTCTCTTCAAATTTGACTCCCACATGACAAAGAAAGAGGCTGAAATGGACATTGGACTTGGGCCTTAGGCTGAATAAGCTTATGGATGGCTGAATGGACCTTGGGCCGAACCACATGGTGACAAGGTGTCTTGGGACGAATTCCTTGAAGGTGTAGGCTCCATTGGGCTGGATTCTTCACTCTTCAACAAGCTAATCCCATATGTATGGTAATTGGGCTCCCACAATGCATGTGCCGAAATGGAAGAGCTTGGGTTTGAGATTTCACCTTGGGCCATTCCATTTGTAAAAGGATTTGGGTTTGGCAATACATCAAAAGCTTAAACCCTAATGAATTTCTAGAGTGGTTGCATGCATTTGAGAGGGTTTTTGTGTATAAAGAGTGTGAGGGAGTTGTGGCTGAACCAGGCGAAGGGGAATTGTTAGTCTTGAGAAGATTCTTGTACTCCACCCTTGGCCAACAAGATGAACAACTGGTGAAAGTTAATGATTGTAAACAGTTCCCTAATTCACATGATGATATATATCAACTTCCAAAGAAGTGAGTTTCAACCAAATAAGCCTAGAAGAAAGCAAGAGAGTAGGTACGGCCAAGAAGTTCCAAGCAATGCCAAATCTGTCTTCCAAAGTGAATATGTTCAGCTACTCCAAATGACTTTATAAATTTGTTTTAGTTGGTATTTCAAGTAATTTTGGATGTTATAAGGTTGTCCATGGAGTTTGGTGGCATTTAGAGTTGATTTGGTTAAGGTAATGTAAGATGGAAAAATTATGCTCAAAACAGAAATCCTAAAGGAAGCTACTGCCCAAAAAAGTGAACTTCCACAAATGAACTCTAAAAATTGTCTAAACTGATTTTTAAGGTTCTTTAGGATAGTTTGAGGTTACTGATTAAGTTTGGTAAGGTTTGGTGAAGGTTTGATTTAGTAAATGGAATTTATAGACAATCAGGTCTAAGGGTTTATAGAAGGCAAATTGAAGCTTCGGATATATAATGAGTTTTAATCCATCAAAACAGCAGCAAAAGAAAAAATATTCCTCAACAAACTTGAAGTAAGAATCTGAATAAAAAGTTCAGAGAAGGAAAGATTACGAAATTCCTTGATACCAAAAACTAGAAAATAAAAACTTACTTAACTGTAAAAGGGCTGGAATTGAAGGACTTGAAACTGTGAAAGAAATTGATAGGTAAATTGCAAGTAAATTAAAGACAACGAATTAAGGACTTTGAAAGGAAAGATAAAGGCTTAAAATGCAGATAAATTTGCTGGAATTAAAAGGTTCAAACTGAAATTTTAAAGGCAATTAGAACATATTGCATAAATTGAAAGAAAGCAAGTAAATTGAAAGGAAATGCAAATGGAAAGAGAAAGAGTATTTTTTCATTCCTTCAAATCTGAATTCCTTCTCTTACATTCAGCCTCTTATAAGCTTTCACAAATGTCAAACTAAAGACAACATAGTATAGACAAAAAAAATACAAATGGAGCCAACAATTATGGCTTTAAGCTTCTAAAAAGCATGTTTAGCCAAATCGGGTAAGAAAGTTAAAAAGGTTGAATTGCTTTACGTAAAAGCTTATTTTCCTTTCTTCAAAATCTGAAATCCCTTAATGCTCTAGTCTCACATGTGAATGGTGATGGCTTTGTCTCTTGCATTATTTAAATAATTCATGTACCAAAATAAAACCCAAAAATCTAATACATTCTTAATGTGGGCCAAAACTACTTCAATTGGAGGGGAAGTGGGTTGTTTCATCTTGGATGATCATAGCGAGCCCAAATGAGATTAGAGAAGGCTCAAAACATCTTGTAATAGGAGCTGGACTCTTGGGATTCATGCATAGGCATGGGTCACCCAAATTTGAATGCTCCTTTGTTGGTGAGATGGGAGCTGATGTAAGAGGCAATATTATTAATTGTGCTCGAAGCTACATATTTGGATATTTTCTTCATTAGGATTTGATGGAATTGGCAATGGCAAGATCATCCCTTGAATTTGAATATGAAGGGACATGTTATCGCACCCTTGATATACATCGGACTCCTTTCCTTGAAAAAGATTTGTCCTCAAATCTGATTGGTTGTTCACACTAGAAACCAAACCCTTTAACATGCTCCATTCAGAAGTGAATATAAGAGAGGTTGTATGCACGTCGTTCTCTGTGTTCAATATCTCATTTGTATTCCACAAACCCAAAAATTCAGAATTCAAAGCCATATCCCCATTAGAAGGAACTCCATTCTTAATCATGCCCATGTATTCCAAATAGTTAATCCACTCAAAATGAAT
>CANXYC010143776.1:0-17005 GCA_948193065.1 Aleurites moluccanus
CATTTTGCCCCCAGTTCACCAAAAACTCAAAATTTACCGATTAAGTCCTAGCAGCCTCTAAACCATTTCTATGCCTAAAACTAATTCAAATAACATGCATAAATACATATTAACAACATAATATAAAGAAAACAAAAATCTCTCCCCGAAGAACTCTATAAAGGATAGGTTCAAACTAGGCTGAGGTGTTACATGAAGTCAGATGGAAAATAGATTTTTGATTTCAGACATCTTTCAGAATGAAATTGGATGGAAAATGGATTTTGATTTCAAACATTTTTAGAATGAAATTGGATGGAAAATGGATTTTGATTTCTCCAAGGGCTGCTTGGGCTTAAAATAATTTTTGACTTGCCAAGGGCTACTTGGACATAAAATGATTTTTTGTTTGCCAAGGACTACTTGGACTTAAAATGATTTTTGGCTAGCCAAGGGCTACTTGGGCTTAAAATGATTTTTGGTTTGGCAAGAGCTACTTGGGCTTAAAATGATTTTTGGCTTGCCAAGGGCTGCTTGGGCTTAAAATGATTTTTGGTTTACCAAGGGCTGCTTGGGTTTAAAATGATTTTTGGCTTGCCAAGGGCTGCTTGGGCTTAAAATAATTTTTGGTTTGCCAAGGGCTACTTGGGCTTAAAATGATTTTTAGTTTGAAATGATTTTTGGTTTGCCAAGGGCTACTTGGGCTTAAAATGATTTTTAGTTTGAAATGACTTTTAGTTTGCCAAGGGCTACTTGGGCTTAAATTTTTTTTATTTGCCAAGAGTTGCTTGGGCTTAAAATAATTTTTATCTTTTTAAGTTCAAAATTAAATGAGTGAGACTTTAATGATATGTAACTTTTGAACCTTTAAGTTAAAGGAAATGATGCACGGCTTAAGAGATTTTTCAAAGTTTGAGGAAATAATGCAATTTAGGATGCCCTAAATCGAAAAGAATTCAATGAGATACAATGCCCTAACTCTATGCTAGGCTAGAAGTGAAAACTTAAGCTATCTTTGGACAATCATTTTTTATTTTGAAAAAAAGCAAACTTGATTCTATTCTAGTTTGGAAAATGCAATTACCCTTGGATGGTTCAATGAGCTTTGATTGACACTAATCGAGACTCTGAATTTGCATGTGCATCCTATTTCTAATGTATGTTTCGACAAATTTAATACCTTGAACCAGTGAAAGGATGATATGCATTGTAAGGTGACAATTTATGAGAAATGTCAGATTGATGATTGAAATTTTAGTAGGATGCCCCACTTTTTGAAGGAAGGTGACTTGTGGAAAGGGGTGACTTGGTCATTTTGTTAGTCTTAGAGAGTGAGGTTAAGGGCGTTGATCTTGGATCAAAGGTTGCATCAGGTTTGATCAAACGGTGAGATTTTGGCTGATCTGGTATCTTGGATTTAAATAGGGTTTGATCTTGGATCAAAGGGTAAGTTTAGGACTTGATCTTGGATCAAAGGTTGAAACTATGGTTTATCTTAGATCATGGATTTGAATGGGTTTGGACTAAGGGCTGCACTTGGGTTCTTGTGGAGATGACCCATTTTTGGGGGCTGTGATTCAAAGAAATGGCCCGCTTTTGAGGAATGATGACTTAGATCACTTTGGTGGTCATTAAGGTTTGAGAGGGAGTTGGCAATTTGTTAGGTAGTGATAATGGAGAGGTGAGGTTTTGAAGCCAGATTCAGTTTTGACCGAGTATGTTGGATTAAGGATGATGCCATGCTCAGTATTGGTTCAAACATTAACTTGGAAGGCTAAGGTCAGGTATGCCTTGTCATAATGATTTTGGACTTCGAAAGGTCAACTATGTGAGTTGGTCCTATCGGTTCGATTTTGGACACCCAATGGAAGGCTACGTGGATTGGTTTTAATTTGGACCAAAGGATTGGCTTTGAGAGTTTGTCTGCTTGGTTCTTGCCAAAGATGAATTTGTTCAATGAGGTTTATGGAAGGTGAATTTGTAGTTGGCTTTGTCTCAGGCTAGAGGCTTTTTCAGATGGGTTCAAACTTTCAAAAAGATAACTTAGCTGCTTAGGCTCATGGACCTTGATTCGTGATCCACTTTTGATTCCATACCTAACCCAACTTCAAAAAGGCAATAGGTTTTAAATTTGGTAATGAGGGCTTGAATATTTAGACAATCCAAGGACCACTTGAGAATTTTAACTTTGGTTTCACTGATGAAGATTAGAAGAATCTGAACCCTTTTTTGCTCAAACCATTGAATCCTTTCTGCTTTGCCACTTGCTTTTGGAAAATGGGAGGTTTTATGAGTTTGTCTTATAGGAAAGACAAGCAAAATTATCCCTACTGTTTGAGATTGAAAAGATTCTTGGGGCTGACACTTTGTCGGTTTGGACTAGTAGGACTGACACACAGGTTAATGATTTGATTGACACTTTGTCAGTTGGATTCTTTGGAACTGACACACGAGTCAAATGACTTGAAAGAAAAGTCATTCATCATGAAAGAAAAAGACTCTTTGATTTGATGAATTGGACAATTGACTCAAGGAATGATGACTTTGGATTACTTATCCTCGGATGATCGATTTAGCCACAGTGACTAGATGTTGACTTTAGAAAATATGCCCTTAATGAGGGATTAGGGTAGTTTAGCCATTTAACTGCTTTGACTAATAGATGTGATGATTGACATAAAAGGACATACCCTTGATGTGGGACAAAGACAACTTAGTCAATTAGCTAAGAGACATGACATATTAACATGACAATCGTTTGACACCAAGATACTGAAATGACTTTGATGACTCTGACGAGGACTTGTTAGCAACTTTTGCTATGATGATTGACTCAGAAAATGATTTTTTTAGTTTATTTATTATTTTTTTGCTCTAATTTTTGTCTGAGATACTCTTTCGGGTTTTCAACTTAGCGAGCACAAATCAATTAATCTGGGTACAAAAAATGATAATTTTATTATGCTTTGGACCGTACCCAAAGTGGGCTGCCTACGTATTTCTATTTGCATTTTTTTCACACATCAAATTTTTTCTTATGGGAGAATCAGGTCCTCGTAGTTCTGTTCATACAATGCATCATCTGATTACAATGGTTTGAAAATTCATTTCTATCTAATCCATGAGTAGAATACCTCCGCCATACAGGGTCTTCTTTGACACATATAAGCCAGCCCAATTAGGCTTAAATTTTCCTCTTGGTTCTTGAACAGGAGCTCTGATTTCCTTTTAATACCAAGTTGTCTTCTTCCAACCCTCTGATAGTTACTCTCTTGTTGAAATGCCTTTCTTGATACTTTAGATGAAATGTAACAAGTTCTGCCATTCAACGTGTCATTTTGTTGTTTTGGACTTGATAACCATGTCATCAAAGTATACTTCCACTTCCTTGTGAATCATGTCATGAAATATAGTTGTAGCCATTCTATGGTATGTTGCCCCGGCATTCTTTAAACCAAAAGGCATGACCTTGTAGCAGTAGGTGCCCCATTCTGTCATAAAGGCTATCTTTTCCCTTGTCAGGTGGATAGACTTATATTTGATTATACCCGCATATAAATCAATCAAGGAGACTACCTCAGATCCGGCCATGCAGTCAACCAATATGTCTATATGAGGTAAAGGAAAATCATCTTTTGGACAGGCTTTGTTCAAATCTCTATAGTCCACATTCATCCTTTCATTTCCCATCCTTCTTGGGCACAGACATTATGTTGGCTAACCACGAGGGGTAAGTAATAGGCTCGATAAAATCATTCTTCAACAACTTGACAACTTTTTGAGAGACCATTTTGCCTTTAACCTTCATAAGTTTTGCTTTACAGGCTTCATATTCCCTAGGGTTGGAATCTTATGTACTGTTATACTTGGATCAATACTCGTCATATGCTCGGGTCCTTAGGCAAAGCTATCTAAGAATTCCTAAACTGTTTTGAATAAAGAAGCCTTACAAAATGATGATTCCATGTATGCAATTTTCAGTTCATTATCTGTGCCAAAGTTAATTGATTCTTTTTTTCCTCTTTTTTTTTTTCTTTTTTCTTTTTACATTTTTCCACATATACTCAAATTGGATAAAATAATTAAAATAAAAATGAGAATATAAGAAGAATTCAAACTTTTATTATGAAAAATAGTACCATCATGGTTACATCAAAATTGCAGGAAATATCAAAAAAGGTCGATTACAGGCGCGAAGAAGGAAATGAGAAGAAACATGATTCAAAATACTCTAACTATGACTCAAATTAGACTCATACTTGGACTTAGACTCTGATTTGAATTCAATCTCTGTCATGACCCAACTTGGGAGTGCAATGGTCCTAGGGTACTGGTGTTGCCTAAGTTACCAGTACCATGAAGAACCCAATAACTGTACTATATGGCATGCAATTCAATAACAAGCTCAATTTAGCTTGACAATTTTATGAAAATTTGGGCAGCATCTCCTTTGTACAAGGATCATGCCCAGCTGAAAAACAAACAAATAAACACTTCCACTATATACTTCATCATCTACTCTCAAATCAATGATCCCTCTGGATCTCCAATATCAACTCAATATAAACATATCTGTATATCCAGTCATTTCCATACATAGCACATAATATACATCCATAGTAAAATCACTATGCAAGACTATAAAGATGCAAACACTCATATATGTACATGCCAATCCTTAATTTATAGTACCATGGAACCTTTATACTGTATAATATTTACATATACTTTGGAGCTTGATTTTTACATGTTCAGTTAGTACAATTACAAGGCAGGAGTAGAAGATGCCAATGGAATGCGTGCCTCACTGCAAACCTGAAAATTGTAAACCACTAAGGGGGTGAGTATAAAAATACTCAGTGAATCCAAATGTATAAAAATATAGTAAATGCTCATGAAACAATGGTTGCCCATATATGGCCTGTAGAATCAATATAAGATAGCAAATAAATAATAAAACAAGTATCTGTATAAGTATCAATATAGGTATCCATAAAAGAATCCATATAAGTATCTAGATACTTGTCCATATAAGTATCTAAATACACATATCCATATAAGATTCCAAGGTACAAGATAACACACATATGATATAACAGGATTGGGTTATTTCTGAAATTCAGTACTCAGCACTATCATAAAGTGCACTAGGGAATATAACATCCCTCCCTAGTAGGGGTCCATAAATACATTAATCATGTAAGGGATATTTTCCCTACGAGTATAGAATATAACATCCCTCTCTAGTAAGGGTCCATAAAATACAGTGTGTACACAGTCGATGGAATTTACCCGTTATACCATCGAAATAGCCCTGCTATAATATCATATGAGTGTGTCTTCAAATAACAGTAAATATAACATATTTATATCTCATATAGCTGTAGAACAATCATATATACATATATGAAGAATAATAGAACAAAATTGGAATATGTCAAAAAAATGTCCGGCGGGGCCCAGCTACGCTGCCGCAACTGGCACTCGTTGTTAACTATGTTACGGGTCCGTTTTGGAATTTTTGAGTAGTTTCTAGTTAACTATGTTACCAAAGGATTTAGGTGGGCCATGAGGTACCGTTTCGAAGCTTAGGTCGAGACTAGATGATTGGGCCAAGTGGTGGCCCAATTAGCTTTCTGGATTTTATTTTATAAGCAGACAAAGTTTAGGTCATTTTAGGTCGTTTCGGTGGGCTTATTTACAGGCCAATTTGTACTGTATGTAATTTTGGGTATCAAACTTTATTTTATTGGCTCAAATGAAATATTATAGCATATATGATGCAAATCATGTATGATTATACATAAGGACTCACCTCTATCACAATCAGTCCAATTATTTCCCAATCCAGTACCTCCGAGCCCTAGTTGGCCCGCCGCTCGACACTCCGAACTGGAGTATTCGACGGTTCACCTATTTACACATATAATGCTCTGGTAAGATATAAAAACATCACAAAATATATAATTTACACAAAAACACATCAAGCATACATTGTATGCACTATCAACCTCACTTTACACATTTCATACCATTTCCATTCCTTTATGCTATAAACCCATTCTATCATTACATATAGCATATATTTCACATATTCAACAATATTTTACCAAGTTAAGAGCTCATATAAACTTGGTTCATCATTTCATATCAAACATATACTATATTCAAACTTAGCTTTCAAGTACTCAAATCAATCATCCTTCACACATATAATCTTATACATTTCCATCATTTTCAACACTTTATCATATTCAAACTTTACTTTACTAATCACATTAGTCTAACACCTTAAACTAACAAAGTCTATATTGACCAACTTAAATAGAATTCATTCCTTTCATTCATTTTTCAATGCCATTCTATCAAATAACATATATAAGCATCAAATATATAACATTTAGGCATTTAAACCTATTAATCATCAAAGCATAACACACCATTCATGTTCATCACATTCGGCCAAAACACAAATCCATTCAAATAGATTCTTTTCCATCATTTAACCATTAATTCATTACATTCATATCAAATACACTTCATTCCATCATTTAAACCTATAAAATAATCAAACATCAACCTAACCCTAAGCACCTCAAGTTTCGGCCAAGGTAGTTTTGCTTCCAAATCAATTTGTTTCAATCATTCAACCATCAATTCATTCTATACACATCAAATAAACAACATTTGAACAAAATAGTTCATCAAAACCATACTTTGATTCAAAGTTCTTCCTATTAGGGTTTCAATATTTTTTTTTTGAATTCCATCCATTCAAAACATGTTTTAATCACTAATAAACATCAAGGAACATCTTACAAACATAATTGAATCAAAAGAGTTCCAAAATCAACAACTTACCAAAAGTTATTCAAAATCTTCAATGGATTAATTTGTCACTTTTTCTAGTTTTTCCTTTGATTCTATGGTTATATTTGTGTTTAGGATGATGGAATTAACATGGTTCCATCAAAAATTGAAAGAAAACAATAAGAAATGGTGTAGGTGAATGGTGGCCGAAATGGTGGAAGGAGGAAAGAGAAAGTTGCTGCAACTTTTGGCTAAGGAAGATGATGAACAATGAAAGGTGGGAAAAATTAAGTTAAATAGCAAAGGAATAATCTTATGCTTTAGGTTTATGGTAGAAATGGTGAAACCTAGCCATCCAACCATCCATTTCTTCATCTTTTCATCTAATGGTTAGATTTAATCAAGCCTAAAATGATTCCATAAGGTTGCATACACTATATAACTCCATATTGCAAAGAAAAATACCGAAATAGCCTTAGTTCAAAAGAAGCACCTCAAGCACCTCAATTGAGCAGCTTGCCGGGAACTATTTTCAACCGAGTTTAATTCTCCAATAATAATTCAATTAAACTTAATAATATCATTTTCATTTCCTTAAATTCTTTTCTACCTTCAAATATAGTGTTAATTCCATAAAAATTTGAAGGGGGTGTGAAATGACCATTTTGCCCCCAGTTCACCAAAAATTCAAAATTACCCGATTTTGTCCAACAGCCTTTAAACCATTTCTATGCATAAAATCAATTCATATAACATGCATAACTATCAATTTCATGCATAAAGACATAACATTAACAAGTTCAAAAGAAAGGAAAAATTTCCCTGAGTTCCCCTTTTAAGGTTCAGGTTGAGGTGTTACAATCTCAGACAGGTCAGATTAACTAGGCTTGAATTCCTCCATAAATTATGCTAATTTGGGCTTTGGTTGGTTGATGAGGTGGGGTCTATTTCCACTTACTTTCCTCCTAATCTGAATCTTCAAACCTGAAGGGATTGATAACAGTTCGAAGGTAAATGGGGGGCATTGGATATCAAACCAGGGGGAAGGATATCTTCAATATCAATGAGATCTTGTAAACGAAGCTCAAGGGCATACCCAAATTTGTGAATTTCTTTTTCAGAGACTAACTCTTCTGTTTGGTGGAAGTAATGAAAGTGAAAGTGTTATTCTGCTTGTATCTTTTTTCCATGAGTGACTGGGTGAAGGTTTCCTTACCTTGAAAAGGATTCAAGGAAAAGGAAGGATTGGTGTTGGTCAAGTTAACTTGAGGTGTATTTGAAGAGCTTAGATCAGCTGGTTTGGGCTTGGTCTGATTCATGGATTTTATGTCATCAATCTGGGAATTCAAGGCTTTGGTCACATAGGCTAGTGCTTTATGGAATCTGATTTGTTGAGCAATCAAGGCTTTGGAAAGATAATATTGCCAAATGGTTTTAGGCTTTGGAGAGATAATGGTGCCAAATGGGTTTGGGCTTCGGGTAGTAGTGATGGTGTTTGAGGCTAATGGGCATTAGGTTCATTTGAGTGAGAGGTATTTGAAGCTAATGGGCCTTGGGTTCATTTGAGTGAGATGTGTTTGAGGCTGATGGGCCTTGGTTACATTTGGGTTGACTCTCAACTGGTTCAAGGTACCACCTAGACTCATTAAAAATGGAATGCATGCTTTATGAATCATGAACTCATGGTTATGCATGTATGCATGGTATATATGTGTATGAAGAAAAATTGGTTCATGATGACAGCTTAACATTATCATGGTTCATGGGCCCTAAGGTCCAAGGTCTAATGTTCACTACATGAAGGCTAAGTGGTTTGGTTTAAAGGGTACCCGTCACATTAGAGTAGTGATATACCTAACCACATGTGAAACAATGAGTTTCGCATGGGTCCAACAATACGACTGCTCGTTACACCTCAAAAAGGATTTGAAGATTCGTCGTAGGGTGGATACTTTTGCTATCTCACAACATACTCAGAGAGAGTTGTAGGATCAATGCTACTCGCTATCCAAAGGTTAAATTTCGTAACTGGTGATGTAGTGATGCATGAAAATCAAAGTTAAACTAAAAGCCAAGTAAAAAAGTCACTTTTAAAAATATTTTCAACCAATTGGTAGTCCTCTTTAACTTTTTTAAAAAAAAGTTTATCCCAGTGGAGTTGCCAGCTGTGAGACCTTGCCCGAGCACCGCGTCCTGTTCAACTAAATGGAATCGGGAATGCTCATTTTAGGATAATTTCTTACGGATTGAGAAGACCCTAGCATCTTTTATTTGAAAATGATTTTGAATTTTGAAGTAGCTACCTTAAGTTATTTTTGTTGGGAAAATTTAAGGTAAAAACTCATTTTGAATCCAATTTTATCCCAAAGGAAAAAAATGCACTAGTCTTTGAAACCAAAGAGGATTCAGGGACTAGGTTTTCAATTGAATTTGGCTTCTAATTTTAACCTCAATTTAAAATGATTTTCATGAACAATTAAAGAATGACATATAAGATGCATGGGCAAGTAAATAAACGGATGAACAATTGAAATATAAGCAATCAAGTAAAACAATAAAAAGAAAGTGATAAAAGTAAATTATTGCACCTCAAAATCTCAAAATATGGGATATCAACTCTAGCACTTATGGATTCTAGGTTGATCACAATTTCCCCAAAGAATACATTCAACAAATAAAATAAAGCAAATAATCAAAGAAAAAGAAATGGTTTTTGTCTTTTTTGGATTTGAAGCTTTTATACAACTTGCCTTCGTATCCCGTTGAATGGGAATCAAAACTCATGCAGTTCTTCCTTCTTGCGAAGGAAGGTTGATTTTATGCCCAATTTATCATGTTTTTGATTCTTTATTAAACTAAAGAAAGTGAGTTGAGAGTTTATACCTTTTCCCTAGTTCTTAGGGGTGTTGGCAGACGGAGTGCTCTTTCGGATCGGAGTTCCACCTTGGATCGGATGAAGCAGAGGAAATGGGTCAAAATGTCTTTTTAGTTTTTAAGAAAGCAAACCAACAGAGTAACTTTACTTAGAAAATGATTTTGAGTCTCCACAAGCTTCAGATTGTGTCCTTCTTTAGTTCAAGGAGAACTAAAGAAAATGGACTCCACACACCCTGAATAGTAATTCTTTAAACTCAAGGAGAGCTAAAGAAAGAAGAAAAAATAGGTATTGGAGGGAGAAGGGATGAAATCTAAGAAGGAATAATCAACTTCGGAGACTTCGGGGCCTGGAACAAGGTTAATGAGGCTCTATATTTATAGTAAAATCTTGTGGGTCAAATTCCCATCTTTTCCTGATGTGGGATTCAACAAAAATTAGGTTATGCACGGAGTTGCTGCTAGCAAGAGGAGCTGGTGTTACCAAAGGGGGGCGGCGGCGCCGTCGGGGCCTCTAGCAGCACTGGCTGAGAATGGGGGCGGCAACAGAAAAATGGCTCGGCAGCACCGCCAAAGAGAGTGGGCGGCACCGCCAAAAGGGATCAGCGACATCGCTCAAAGGGGCCAGCGACGCCGCTCAAAAGCTACGGCTTCGCCTCTCCTTAATGAGGACGGCAACACCAAAAAAGGATGGTGGCTCCACCCCTGAAGGAGGGCGGCAATACCCCCCCTTCAAGGTGGCAGCTCCGATCTGACTTCGCTCTGACTCGTTTCTGTGTCCGTCCGAGTACGGGTTTGGTTCCAATGAGTGCCATTCGGGTTGGCACGAGTCCGAGGAGTATAAAAAATGATTGTTCACAAGTATTAGTTCAAATACTTGAAGATTGACTTCTTTATAGAGCATTCATAATGAACTAATCAATTGCATGGAAAATAAATTTAGGTGATTCACCAGAACAAAAAAAATGCTTTAGCAAAGAAGTAGGTAAACAGATAAATGAAAGGCTTGATGCAGTTGAACAAGAAAAGACTTCAAAGAAATTAGTTGGACCTTCTAAGCCTATTTCTGAACGAGAGTTCTTGCAATTAAGGGAAAAAAAATAATTCCTTTTATTATAGACCCTGAGAAGAGAGCTGCTAATCAAGAAAGTAGCAAAGATGCAGAAGACCTTAGAAAATAACTAGACCTAGTAGAAGAAACTCATCTACACCTAGAAGATAGAACCTTTAATGAGCTTCTTGCTACGAAAAGGGCAGGGTACAAGCCTAACGATCCCCATAGAATAAAAATAAAATTTATACCTTGGGATAATTTATTAAGGCCTGTTATAAGTCTGATAGCTTTTATAAATCTAGATTGTGAAAATAGGAACCTAAAAGAATAAATGAATGGATTACCATGATTAGGTTTACAACTAAATCAGGCAGTTACTCAACTGAGGCCACCTATGAATTATGCAAAACCACTATGGTTGGCAATGCTAAAAAATTTTAGGATCAAATAGTCATACAAACCTCCATCAGAGATAAAATTAGAAAAATAATTCTTGTAGATGAGGCTCTAGCTATCATCATGGATACCCTAAAAATAGAATTTTATGATTTCTCAATATCAATAGAATCCTTAGAAAGAAAATAATCATTAATGATATTGATGAAACTCGATATCTATGATATGTATTATTTTGATAATTATGCATGTGAATTCCAAAAATATTATTATAATTTGGACCTTAATGCTCAAAATTACATGTCAATATTACTCTTTGCTTAGCTTCCAAAACCATGGCCTAAAGTAGCAAAGACAACCTATCAACTCCTATTAGATGAAGATGAAGTTGTTGATGGATTAGGAGGAAAGATTCAGGCTGCAGGATATGCTATGAGAAAAACATGTACTGAATTCCAAGTAAAGTAAGATGCTAAATGTCTTCCTTATTTAAATAAGAGTTGTTATTCTCAGATTAAATATGTTCCTGGTAGATATGGATGTTCTGTAGGAAACTAAAAAAGATATAAATAGGATGTTCTTCTTGTCCAACAAAAAAAAAATTAAAGGACACAAAAAAATAAGAATATTGAGGAGTGATAGAAACAATAAACGGAGGTCTAGTAAACCATTTAGGTTTATTAAGAGAAAAACGAACCTTAGGGATAAAGACAAAATAGAAGACTTTAAGAAAAAAACATGGTAGAAACCCTAAGTATCCACAAGGAAAACCTCTTAATAATTGATCCTGCCTGCTGGATTTATTGGATAAAAAGATCACAAAGCGAATGCTTGTACAAAAAAGAATAGGCATAAAGAAAATCTTAAAAGAATATTCTTCAAAGATGAGAATCTAGTCTATGAGCCAATACAAGAAGATGAATATTCTAATATAGATTACGAAATAGATTCAGTTTATGAACTAGTTTCTGAATATGAAACTGATATAGATGAATATGATCTTTAGTAATCTAACTATGCATGATGAATACAACGTAGGGCTCCATGGATGAAGAGTTGATCTCTTTGGATACTTCTCTAAAACAAGAAGAAACCTTCCAGTATGATGAACCGTCCAAAAGTTACCTAGGATGGAAACTTCCAAAGGTAGACATCAACACTATATATAATAAATTCAAGTTTAACTTTAAATTTATAGTGGATCTCTCTCAATCGAAATCGACGGCTCAGGTTTCTAGTATAAAAATAGAAATGTTGGACATAGTTTTGATCAATATACAAAAGATGAGAGAAATGGTGAATAAATCAAAGGATGCATACTAATATATCCATATTAGTCTTGTCCAAGTAAGACTTATACCACAGTTTAATTTGTTAGCATATAGCCTTTGTGATAGCAATTGTATTAGATAAAAGATGGAACTTATTTCAAGATCAACTGATATTAGGAGTCCAAAATAACCTGGCCAATGATCCAATTTGATTTCAAACCTATCCCAATTATATGATGTCTTTGAGTGATAGGTGTTTGGGTAATTCATTATCCATAAGAATTAAATCTAATAATATGAATTTCCAGGCAAAATATCTAGCACATCACACTAGGATTATTTTTGGATTAATTAATACAATAAATCCTTGAGTGAGGAATATCTCTAAAATTATAGAGCTGTTCAATGAGAGCTCAAATAACTATGGACAATTCCACATAAAAGTAATTAACCCTTTAGAGTTATCCTGGCCTAAGAGTTAGGTTCTACAAGAACCAACTGAGACCTCAAGGTCTATAGGATCTTCTCAGACCACATAGGGGGGATATAAATATTACCTTACACCTAGAAGAACATATGAGAAGTTTTAGGATTTCTGATCCTCTTTGCAAATCAATGTTAGTAACATCTCAATTATCTAGAAGTACAACTTCATCAGAAATTAGGAAAGAAGTTACTGGAATACCAAACCAAGAGAATGATCCTCAATCATCTTTAGAAGGTAGAAAAATTATAGGATACAAAACTTTGAGCCTACCTTCTATGAAGATGAGGAAAGTCAGTGAAGTATATGGGTAATTAAACACATAATTCTCATTCCTAATGTTGTAAAAGAAATTTAAAAAATTTCTCAACAACGTTCCATACCTTTTGAGAAAATATGAAAGATGGTAAGTACAACTACCATGGGATCAATAAAGATATTCAATATAGAATAATCATGTTTTAGCATGTATATTTCTTTAACATTTAAATTTCCTGATTATTATGATTACTGTTTGGATGCATTAGTTGACACAGGTGCAATGATCTGTAGTGTCAGGCCAAATGCACTCCCTGATGAATGGTGAAAACCATTGACCCAATCTATAGTGTTACATATGCCAAGTGGAGAAGTGAACTTGGTTACACATTTTGCACAATAAGTTTTTGTTATCATCAGTGAACAAAAGTTTACTATTCATAAGATCCTTACCTTTCTTGATTTAGATGCAGATATTATTTTAGGAAATACTTTCTTAAAAGGAAAAAAGGAGAATCAACCCTTTATGTAGGATAAAAGCTGCATCACTTTGGGAGGTATACAAATCATATCTATAACACATACAAAAAATAAATTGAAATTTGGTTTTTATCCAGTTAAAATTTCATAGTTGTGTGGGTCTATTCCTTGTAAACCAGCTTTCATAGTACGAGTGCAGTGTGGTGATACTTGGGTAGATTGTCTATTTGATCCTACTCAGGAGTTAGATGGTATCTTATGGTATGAGGAGTTGTGCTTTAAAGTACAAAGTGTAATAGAAAAATCTATTACACATCCTCATATAAAAAGAACTGAGTGGAATAAGTTTCTTATTAAGTTAGTTGATAATTTTAGCGACGACCTGCTAAAATTATGGGTTCTAAATAATATAACTGCTAAATTGAAACTGAAATATCCCAGTACTATCATCCGAACTAGAAACATAACATATACCAATGAGTTGCTAAAGGAATTTGATAAACAGATTCCTGAATTACTCAAGAAAAGATTGATTAGAGACAGTAACATAGCACATTTTAGTCCATCCTTTATGATAATCAATCATGTAGAGCAAGTATAAGGAAAAACACAAATGGTTATAGACTATTACCATGTAAACAAAGCCACAAAAGATAATAACTATAAGATCCCAATAGTAGGAGACATCATAGATAGGGTAAGTCTTAAATAACGTTTTATCTTTTCTAAATTTAACCTTAAAAGTGGTTATTAGCAAGTAAAGGTGAAAGAAGAATATAGCCCTAACAACTTTCAACACTCCATAATGGATGTATGAATAGATGATAATGTCATTTGGCTTGAAACAAGTTTTAGGCAATGCCTTTAAAGCATTGAAAAAATTTTGTGTGATAGATATAGACGATATGTTAATTTTCAATAATAGTAAAAAAGAACACATGAGTCATTTTGAGCAAGTGACTAATATCTTCAAACTAAAGTTATGATTATATTAGGAAGAAAGATAGAATAGTTTACATAAAATATAAAGTTTTTGGGAATGAAAATTGAAAAGGTAAGATTAGGCTGCAAAGCCATATTTTTGAAAAACTTATTAATTTTTCTGACTAACTAGAAGATAGAAAGCAAGTACAAAGGTTATGTGGTCTTGCTAACTATACTAGATAATTTGTTAAAAATCTTTCCAAATATTTAGGAAGAATTTCTACTAAAACATCATATAAAAATTCCTTATTTTGGAATAATGAGGACGCTCAAACTGTCATTTAAGTAAAAGAAAAAATGAAAAACTTACCTTATTTAAACTTACCTTCAGATGCAGATAAGTTAGTCTTAGAGGCAAATACTTTAGAAAAGTCTTGAAGAGTTATATTAAAAATCAAAAATAAAAAACTAGAACAAATTTATAAGTATTGGTCTAGAACCTTTAAATGAGCCAAATCAATTATCCAATTCATAAAAAGGAAGTATTAGCTGCAAAAAAGGGTATAAAAGATTTTTATATTTTCCTTGCTCTAAAAAAGTTTATAATTAAAATAAATTCAACCTATTTAAAAGGATTTATGAATCTGAATCTTAAAGAGGTTAGACAAACTAGACTTTTAAGATTGTAAGAATGGTTTAGTTACTACAAATTTGATGTTGAATATGTGAATACTACTATGGCAATACTCCTAGAGGGGGTGAATAGGAGTTTAAAAATTTAGAAGAAAATACACAACTAATAGGTAATAGATATGTTAATTTTAAATAACAAGCAATAATAAAAGATAAAGGTTAAGAGAGTTCAACCAATTTATAGTGGTTCGAAGCCAAATTCCTTCTCCTACGTCCACTTCTCTTAATATCGACCCGATATTGAGGTTCCACTAGAATTGGGTGCATCACCTAAATCAATTACAATAGATTTTCAGGGATTTCACACTATACACATTGAGTTACAACTCAAATTTTTACTCTCAATAACATAGATAAAATTTTTTAAGTCTCACTAAACTTATACAAGCTATTCCAATAGTATACAATGAAGTATGAATAGCTAAGACTAGCAAAATAGTATGAATAAGAAAAAAAGCTTAAAGAGTTCAGAAAACATAGTATGAATTAACAACAAATTGATTTCTCTTTAGATATGTGCTTTTTTTCTACTTAGAACTTCAAATCTTCATATATTTATAGCATTCAATGAATGGTGATTAAATGTGACCGTTCTGGTTGCATTTAATGTAAGATTTACCTCCAAATCTTTTTCCAACGGCTATATTTAAAACAGATCAGCTTTGACGTTGACAGGCAACTACCGATTCACGGGCGTTACCACTTTTCATGGTCGTGAAGATGAATCTTCACCAGATTGAATCAAAACTCACGGCCTTGAAATCTTCTGTGCCAATTTCAAATTTAAATCATCCTTAAGTATGAACAACTATCACTAGTATGAAAATATTTTACGGGCGTGAATAATTTTTCACGGTCTTGAAAACTCTTTCTGTGTCTCTGAGCCAAAACTATTCTTAAATTAATAACGAGCATGAATAAGTATCACGGACGTGAAACTTTTTAACGGTCGTGAACTTTTAATCACGGGCAAATCCTTGTTTTTAAATAAAAACTTAAACACAAGTTAAATAATCATTTATATTGATTAACACTTTTCTTTTGAATTTCAATTACATCATCAAAATTATTATAGAGACAAAAATATCTCTCTTTTTGATAATGACAAAATAATGTGTTGAGAGTATAAATAATTCAATTAAATACTCCCCCTAAGTTAAAAAAAAACTCCCTTTTAATTTAGTTAAATAATATCATCAATAGCATTCAATATTTCTCCCCATTTTTGTCAATAATCAAAAAGGTTTTCATAAGATAATAACTCATTTAATATAAGAAGTTGAAATTTCATAAACAGGAAGTATTATATAAATATCAAAATGAGAAATGTGCCATTAATATGAACATAAATATGATAAAATATAAGCACATAAACAAAAGCTCAGCTAAAAATGAAAAGAATAACTAAGATGAAGGAGGAACGGAAGAGTCATCAGGTGGAGGGGTACTTCCAAGTGATAAAGAACTTCGAAGACTATCTACGAATTTTTACATCTCTTATTGATTTGCTTCAAGTTTATCCAGTCGAGAAGCAACTCTGATTTCCAAAGAGTCAAGTCTAGCCAAATGTGCCAACACTTGACTCTAAAAAGAATTAGCTGAAGAGGACGGTTGAGAACTAGTCGGTGGTGCTGCAAAAAGAGAATTGCAGTGTAATACCCTATAAATGCATAACAGGTTTAGTGAATAAAATTCTCAGTATATAGATTAAAATCATCAAAATAATCAATAATAATTTTAGAAAATCAGTTAGAGCGAAAACGGGAAAAATTTTCGGAAAAC
>CANXYC010143926.1:0-11752 GCA_948193065.1 Aleurites moluccanus
TATAACATATCTATATCCATATAATCAGTCTATCTATCATCATCTGTGATCATATCTTATCTCAACACATCTCATTTACATTATATATTAATAACTAATAATATTACAGACCATACTAAGTATAGTCATCCCAATAATTTATATATCTATGGAGAATCTAATATATATACAAGGAATATATACAAGTTCAATATTTACATTATTACAACACAGCTGGATCCACTGATGAAGAAATCTTGGACTAGTTCTACTCCTGAACTGAAAAGATAAAGCCACTAAAAGGGTGAGTATTTTCATACTCAGTGCTTTAATATATTATCACACATTAAGCTAGGTAAGAAGCAATAAATGGATAGTACTAATAATTGTCTCATGGATAATACACCAGAGGACCAAATCAAGGGCAATGGTTTATGGACATCAAATATAGATGTCTAGGCACTCCGAAAAATAATAACCATGTATATATAACAGAAACTGGGTCATAAAATGCATATCATTGTCAATAACATGTAAATAGTATAAGGTGGATCAGACCCTATGGCCAGAACCATAACCCTTCCCAGCTAGGATATTACTGGAATTTTATTGTGCACAATGCTGCTGGTATTTACTCACTACCCCATTAGTAAGGTAGCTCTGTCATACAAACATTAGAATAGGCTAAAGATGACAAATAAAATACTAAATAGGCAAGAAAATCAACAAGGCTCAGTTTCTATAACTCTAGCTCAATTGAGCTGTTTAGGCAAGTAAACACATACATGATCATTATCCTTAACAAAAGAACATTATAGTATTGGCAAAAGTCCACAAAAGTTATTTAGGATACAAGTTTAAAATATTTCAAGAAGACACATTTACATAGGTGACAAAGAAATTCACCCATTTCAGCAAATTTGGTAACAATTGGATTCTTAAGGAAATTAACAAAGGTCATTTCGTCGAGCACTTAGTGTGCACCACTTTAGGACCAAATAAAATAGTTTTGGGACATATTGATCAAAAGCCAAATTTCACAATTCAAGTCCCAATGGCAACAAACACAAAGACATTATCAAATAAGGTTTATATACATCGATAAACAACACAATCGAAGATTGAATTCAAGGAAAATTCAAAGGAAACGCAAATGAAACACTTTGGCCAAAAAGTTGAAATAATTTAAATGGATTCAAATTGATCAAAGAAATGTTTAAATATGCATAATAATATACATATAACTCACCAGAACCAACGATTTTATCGTTTAAATGCCTATTTGCTTATAATAGGCAAAAGAAGTGTTCTTCGTTTTGCTTCGATTCTACAATCAATTTTACTACATATTTAGCCTTAAATGAATGCTAACTAACATATTTAAACATTAATTAGAATTATGGAATCCTATATAGAAAATCCATTTCAAACATAAACCTAGTTTTAGGTTTTCTCTAATTTCAATTCAATCTTGAAATCTATCTATCTAACCATGTTTATAATCATTTATATAGCTTAAATGAATCAAAAAAATGAAGAAAACATCATCCTCACCTGAATTATTCAAGTGGCCAAAATTTAGGTTTGGAGTTTCATTAATTTCTAGCTTGAATTTCTTAGAATTTTTTATGGAAACTAGCTTAATCGGTAGTTTAATCGAGTTTTCTATCGATTTTGCTTGAAGTTTGGATGAAATTGGTGGAGTTTGGGAGAAGGAGGAGACTTGGCTGTAAAAATGGAGGAAGGAGGAGAATTTTCTAATTTTTGGAGAATTAGATGGCTATTTATATTAATTAACTTTCAGCTAATTCGATTTTCCCCCCAGCACTTCTCGTATTCTCATTTTGAACCCGAAACTTATAATTATTTATCTTTTTGTCCCATTTCATTTTTGAAATAATATTTCTTATTTTTCTCCAGCTTATGAGTCTAATGGTTATATTAAAAATTAAAAATTCTGAACCTATTCGTTAATCAAAACGTCGACGTGCTTACCTATCCACCGTGTCGATTTTTTGCGATTTGTCAAATTGTGCAAGTATGATGTTCTAATATATAAACTAACTTTATTTATGCTTAAACAACATATATTTAAGGTTATATAAATTAAATTTGAGGGTGTTACAGGTATAAAAAGTAATCTACCACCAGCCAGGCATGGCGTTACCACTAGCAAGCCTTCGCAGTATCGCCAAAGAGAGGGAGCATCAAACCAAACCTTGGGGTTGCACCTATGACTTTGGATGGAGAGACACTTACGTGCCACCAATAAGTAGGGGAGCCTCCATCGATATGCCTAGGCGGTACCACTATTAAGGGATGACAACAGAGGAACAATTGGGAGGTGGCAACCTAGGGATGCTCCCAGCTGGAGCCCAAGAGAGAAAAGATTGTCATCCTCCCTTTTAGGTGGCCCCACCATACAAGGGTGGCGGTAACACCAAAGCATGGTGGCTGCACTATGGTAGGATTCTACCTACTTGCAACTTTCTGAGCTTTTTGGGCCAGTTTTCGAGTATTTCGTATTCATTTTGGCCCCTAAGTGTCCCATGGGCTCTTTAATGGTTTGTAGAAGTTTGGTTGCTTCACAAATGGCTTTATTCTTGCTCTAAAACATGCATTAGTCTAGTTATATGCAATAAATTTTCCTAGAGGTGAAAAAATCACGTGTTCACAAATGATTGTATAATGAAGGTAATGTGCCTTTGATTAAAAGGCAAACGTAACCCATTCAGAAGGACTTTTAAATACTTTGGTGGCTTTCTCTCTCTATCTTATTATCATGACTCGTTTTTGAATCGCAACAGTCCTAGGGTATAGGAGATGCTGAGGCAACCGACACCCGTAGAACCCATCAATCACTACAATGCAATCACAATATCGCAGCGAAAACACATTTACTCATCATCAATCACATAACAACAAATATAACCATTCACTCACATAAACACTATTTATTTTGTCACTCTGCCATTCATTCTGTAAATACTATGATCATATCATTAATAATCTCCAATATTCTCATACATACATGTTCATACTCTAACTATACCATACAAAACCCATGGAGCATCTAGGATATAAACATTCAAAAATAATACAGTGTTTAATATAATTACACTGCTATGTGACTGCAGAATCCACAGAGAGCCAAAAAAGCTGGGATATCTGCCTCCTACTTTGCACCTGAGAGATAAACAATGAGAGGGTGAGTATATATGATACTCAATGAATCTAATATGCATCGACCAATAAAATGGATAATGGAACATCAATAAGTAATAAGAAGATGACGTAGATGAATCAAACTGTCAGAATGTCTGTAATACAGAATCAAATACAGAATATGACTGTAAATAAATAATCACATCAATGAAGCATATATCACATGGACAAGATGGAAATGACAGATATAGAGCCATGAAACGCATAGAGATGTGTCAAGCACAAATCACAATATATGTATATAAATATAACATAAGAAGGATCATGTCTTATGACTAGGACATCCCTTCCTAGTACAGGGTATCAATCAATATAATGTGCACAAGGATGACAACATGAACTCACTATCCTATCAAAATGGCAGCTCTGTCAAATTACCTCGGAATCAATAGAAGCAATAAACACATCAATAGATACCATTTCAAAACAATGGCATCGACAATATCAATAACTCATCAAAAATTAATTGGATAACCATAAAGTCAATAAGACATCAATAATAATCGATTAAACGATGACCAAAGGTCTAACGACTAAAAATGGGAACAAACATAATTTGGTCATTTGCGGCTAAAAAGTTAACGCAATTGGCATGCCATTGTCGCTGACGACGGTGGCATTCAAATGGTTGGCCTATGAATATTTGGGCATGGATTTGGTGAAATATTGACATTGTCCCAATTATCAACAAATATGCACATGGAAAGCAATTTATAGGCAACAACCACAACTCAATAATCTTCAACAAACATATCAATTTGGCATGGAGAACAAGTCTAAAACCAAAGCACAAAATTAGGCATTTTGCCACAAATAGGGTTCAGCCAAAATGGCCATTTTGCATATGGATTCCAATTGTCATTCTAAAAATTTAGGCATGTAATTTGATGCATAAAAGACTCACCTATTACTCCAAATCACCTAGCAAACTTGCTTCGCCACCCAATTCCTCAATTCCTCATTATAGGCCAAAATTAGCGATTTTCTTCAATCAAATTTTCTACAACAATACGAACATCAATTAAACACCAATAAATATCCAATTAACTTATTCTATAACCAATTTACACATCCTAACTCATATGCATAAAATCAAATCTTACAACTTCACTTTAGGGTTTGGAAATTGGGGAAAATTGTTTAATGCATCAATTAGTGCAATTAAATAATTTACCCAATCCTACCAACACCTAATCAACCTAATTAAACCATAAAAACCAACAATTAAACAACTGACCCAAAAACCCTCAAATGGACGAAAATCCCTTTGTTGGAGTTCTTGATTTTCCTTGAATTTCTATGGTTGATTTTGATGGATAATGGTTTGTATGGTTTTTGTTTTAGGTTTCCATAAATTTCTCTTCACAAATCAAAAGAAAAATCAAATGGAAAAAAGGGAGAAAATTGCCACGAATGGGAAGAACAAAATAGACAAAAATTTGTCTAAGTCTTGCTTATATAGTAAGACAGAAATGGAAATTTCTCTTTTGGTCCTCCAACTTTCCAAAATTTGCTTTTGGTCCTTTTTCACTCTATAATTTATTCTGGCAATTCCGTCGGGAATTGGAATTCAAAGTGAATGTTCAAACATCTTATTTTTATTAATATTAATTAATAAAAATAGTTTCAGAGCAATTTTGAAACTTAGACTATCGAAATCCCACTATACCCCCAAAGTTCTCTTTATTTACGGTTTTGCCATCGCTTACTTTATCAGTGTTCTTAAACATTTTTCTCATCTTTATTTTTACTGTATTCACAAATGAATATACATTATCATTTACCCTCAATCCAAATTTAGAAATTCATCCGTCGACCGTACTGCCATTTTTCCAGCAGCGATATCGGTACCAACTATTTCAGAAAAATTTTCTCGTTTTCGCTTTAACATAAGTTTTTAAAATTATCATTAGCCATTTCGATAATTTTAATCTACATACTAAGAACTTATTTCATAAAAATATGTTATGCATATATAAAGGGTATTACACTTATAAGGAAATTAAAAAATGGTTCTCCTTGCTTTTGCCTTATAACTTCCAAGTCATGGAGAGTGATACCTAATAAAGTGTTGTAGGAATATTCAACCATAAAGTGCTCATGCAAATAATTCTATTCTAACCTCAAAGTCTTGTCCAACTTGTAATACCATTTGGTAGCTTAACCAGTAAAAGAAAGCATTAATAAACAATTTGTTTGAGCTTGAGTTAATCTACCAGCAAGTATAGTGATGATAAAATTACTCAAATTGATTCTCAAATCTCCAGTTCCAACAAACTTTGGATAATCTGACATTTTAAACTTAAGAGGTAAAACATATGCTCCCATCAAAGCTAACTATGTCTTCAATTCCCTTACCTTTGAGTAGCTTTTTAATCCTATCCATCTAGTTAGCCATGACTTGCTTTTTGAGTTTTCCCTTTCCTTTTTTTTGCTTAGCAATTAGGTATTCTTCTTTATCATCAAAGTCATCCTCATCTTCTTCATTACCTTATTCATCTTCAATTACCTTTTTTCCTTTACCACATTATTCTTTAAGGATCCAATCTCCTCTTAAGTTTGCATAACCGTTTAGAGTTGCGATTTAATAAACTTAGGCTTTTGCAACTTTATTTCAACATTAGCAACTAGTTGAAGAGTAACTCAATGCCTTAATTGCATTATTCAACATTAGCAATTGGATGCTAGGCTTTTTCCTTTTCCATTTCGCTTGAAGAGTAACTCAATGCCTTAATTACTGACCCTTTTGGTGATGGAATTGATTTCAAAAAGGCTAGAGGATTAGTACTCAAAGCAATTGGTTTGGTAGATGCTTGTAGTGCTTCTTTCAGTGGTGCTTCTTATTGATGAGTCTTCCTTATCAATCTTGGTGGGCCCCTCTTCCAAGCGAACTGCCTTTGGATTTTGACTCTTAGAGCTATGGCTGTACAACTAATCATATGACATATATGTTTCCTAATATGTATGCATGTATGAAATGAAATGGAATGCAAAATCTAAAGCGCAAGAAATTGCATTGGTAATATGAACTTCTTGATTTGGTCTTGTTCTTACCTTCTTCTTTATCTTGACTTGGATTATTTGCTTTAGCCACTTATATTCATTTACTTAGCCTTTTATTTTCTGTTTTCATTTTTTTCTTTTCCTTTTCCTTTTTCTTCTTTTTTTTTTTTCTCAAAAGAAGGATATAACTTAAAATAGCTTGGTTCATTTTCACTTTATTTGAAAGAGAATTCACATCTTATATATTAATAATTAAGTAAATGACATAAAGTTAGATGAAGCAAAGTCTCAAGACCTAATTTCGGATTGCGACGATTCTAGGATGCAGGAGATGCCAATGGTGACCGACACTAGTAGAACCCAGTATCACATGCAAATATCTATAACCATTAATTAATTAATCAATTTACTTAGTTACTATTCATTCTGTCATTCTGTAAACTACCTGTAATTATAATGTTGTTGGCTGTAATATCCATCATAACATGTCATATCAATACTTATACTCCATAATATATCATATATACATGTTTATAGCCTAACTAACCCATATATGCCCTATGGATGTAATACCCTAGAAAGTTATAACTTATATGCATGAACTAATTCTCAGTATATGGTTCAAAAGTCTTGAAATGATGGGAAATAATTTTAGAGACACAGTTAGAAAGTGAACTAATTACTTTTTCGAAAATTGGCGGTATTGAAAACACTGTCGAGAAATTAGCTGTCCGGTCAACAGATGAATTTCTGAATTTGACTAGGGGGTAAAAGTTCACCTTAATGCATATGTAATTTTGGTAAAAATAAAGAAGTGAAAAACATTTAAGAACACTGAAAAAGTAACCAATGACAAAATTGTAAATAAAAGGAACTTTAAAGTGAATAGTGGAAATTGGTCCGTCGGAGTTTCAAAATGACTCTGAAACTATTTTTATAAATAAGTATAAATTAAAATAATCTTATTGATTCCCCACATTGAAATCAAAATCCTAACAGAATTGACAGAATAAACAAAAGAAGTTGGGGTCAAAGTGTAACTTATGAAAGTTTAAGGACCAAAATATAATTTGCTATTATGACTTTTGTATAAAAGCAACACTTAGAATTTTTGCCCATCATCTTCTTCTTTTTTCTCCTTTGGCCGAACCACTTCTTCTTCTTCTTTTCAATTTCTACTTCAAATTTTCCACCAAAATTCTTAAGAAAAAGCATAGAAAAGTTGAGTTCTAACCTAGTTCTACCATTTCCTTCCATTGATTTGCTAGGAAAGCTAAAGGAAATCAAGGAATTTCTTGAGGAAGATTTCAGACACTTCATCACCAAGAGATAACCAATTAGTTTGTTCAATTTTATTGAATTGAATGGGTTTTAAGTTAGATTGCATCAATTGATGCATTTTGGTAGAAAAACCTAATTTACCTAGCTTGTTTGAAGTTGTAGAATGAGCTTGATGAATTAGTGTTAGTTAATGTTAATTAGGCTTAGAATATGTTAATTGGAGGCTAATGGATAATGATTTTGTGGTTGTTTTGGTGTAGAAAACAAAGATTGCACAAGTTGTGTTTATTGCCTCCTTTAAAGCTTTTGGGTGGAAATCAATTTTCCAAAGCATTTGAAGGTTTAGGTGAGTTCTATATGCATCAAATAACATGTCTAATACCTTAGATTGATCATTGGAATTCATATGAAAGATCACTATCTTGGCAGAATGGTTTGGTACTATTCATGGCCTTCATTTTCTTTGATTTTTTTCATTGAATTCCTATGCCATTTTGATCCATTTTATGTTGTTTAATCTTGTATATTTTATACCTATTGTGTTGCCTACAATGTGGTTTTTTTGTTGGATGATTGGGCATGCCAAACTTGCACCAGAACCTAATCTATTGGCTTGCTATTTTGTGTCCACCAAGTGTTTGATTAAATGCTTAGTTGTTTTTGCCTTGGCCTATTGCTTTGTATTCCATAGGCCTACCATTTGAATGCCATCATCGCCAGTGACATTAGCATGCCAATTGGCCTACCGATTTCCATAGCCCAGCCAACCTTTGTTCCATTCCTTTGTTATTTTCCAAACCACTTGGCATTGATTATATATCGTATATTGTAATGCCATTGATTCAAATGCCATTTGATTTGAAAGATATTGAGTTTAACGCCATTGATGATACCATTATTGCAAAATGGTGTCTATTGATATGATATTCATTTGTATTAACCTAAATGTGGTTTGACAGAGTTGTCAATCATACAGTGTAGTGGGTACATATTGTCGACAATGTGCACATTGATATTGATGCCCTACCTGGGAAGGATTATTGGTCCTGGCCATAGGACCTGATCAGTCTTATGCTTACTTGATATGTAATCAATTGAGTGATTACATATAGTCTACATGTTTCAGGGCCCTATATCTATCTTACCATATGATTTCATGCCTTTGATATGACCATTGATATTCCTATCAGTTTTTGATACTGATTCTGTAAACCAACATGATTGATACTGTTCCATTGTTCCTTTATCATTATATATCAATGTTCCATCCTATTTGACTTGCGATGCATATAGATTCACTGAGTATCTTATATACTCACCTTTTCTTTGCTTAACCATTTCAGGAGAGGAGTAGACTGCAGAATCCCATCGTCTGTCATCCGAGAATTTCTGCTTGTTGTTGTTTGATGTATATATTCTGAATTTTGTATTTTGATATTCATAATCTAGCTGCTCCATGGGGTATGTATGAGATAGTTAGGATATGAACATTTATATGTATGTGATGATGTTTTATGATATATAATGATAATATGAGATGTGATGATAATTACTACAGCCATCAATACTAGATTACAGAAATAATTACAGAATAACAGAATGAATAGTAATTAAGTAAAATAAATAATTAATTAATGGGTATAGATTATGCATATGATACTGGGTTCTACGGGTGCCGGTCGCTATTGGCATCTCCCGTATTTTAGGACCGTTGCGATCTGGGAACGGGTCGTAACAGTTAATATGAACATTCAAAATACTGTATTTAATATAATTACATTGCTATAAAAGTTTGCAGAAATCTATAGAGTCAGAAGTTGGGATTCTACTATCTACTTTGCACCTGACAATGGTAAACAAGGAAAAGAGTGAGTATATAAAGATACTCAGTGAATCTAATATGCATCGCCAATAAAAGTAATTGGATCAATAACAAAGATAAGCAGAGGGAGTAATAATAACAATCTGCTCAATAAAATCAGAATGCAGAATCAATTATAAGGAATGACAATAAGGTCAATAATCATATCAAAGGAATGGTATCACATGTGTAAGACAGATATAGGGCCATGAAACATGTAGACTATGTGTAATCACACTGTCAATCTCATATCAATAAACATAAGATTGATCAGGTTTTATAGCTAGGACCAATAACCCTTCCCAGCTAGGGTATCAATAAACATTATACACATTGCCAATAGTATGTACCCACTATCCTATCGAAGCGGCAGCTCTGTCAAACCACATTAAGGTCAATACAAATGTGAAATAAGTCATTTCATAACATTAGACAATAATGGTATCATCAAGTAACAATATCTCAATATCAATCATTTCAAGTAGCAATTTAAACAATCGGATAGCAATAACCAATAGATATGCAATGGTAATTGGTTTGGTAATTAATAATGGAATGGAATATAGGTTGGTTATACATAGGCAAATGGTTGGCACAATTGGCATGCCAATGTCGCTGGCGACAATGGCATTCAAATGGTAGGTCTATGGATAAATGAGTGATAGGCTGTCACAACTCGATTTCTCGAATCGCGATGGTCCTAGGGCATGAGAAATGCCAATGGCGACTGGCACCCGTAGAACTCAGTACCATATGCACAATCTATAAACCTCAATATATATATATTATTATTCATTTATTAATTAGTTACCAATTATTCTGTTATCTTGTCATGCACCCTGTAATCATTCTGCAATTGGTTGTCATAATCATATATCAAATAACATGTATCATCATATACTCAATAATTACCATCAAATATCATATATATATAATTTTCATCTCCTAGCTAACCCGTACATAACCATGGAGAAGCTAAATAATGAACACTAAAATAATGTAATACAGTAATCCAGAAATATACATAATAGACTGTAGCAGATATCCCGGGATAACAGAAGATAGGAATCTGCAATTTACTCCTCTCCTGAAATGGGTAAACAATGAAATAGGTGAGTATAGATGATACTTAGTGAATTTACATGCATCACAATAAATAATAGGCATAATTAAACAATGGTATCAATCAAAGGAATAACAGTATACAGTATGGATATCAGGGTACAGTAAAGCCAAAGAAATAACATTTAGACTCGGTTACATATGGAAAGACAGATAATGGGATGAACTGTATGAAAAGAAATCATACAATCTCCAGTCAGTCAATATGGACCATGTAGGTCTCCAGTATCAATGAGCATAAGGATGATCAGGCCCTGTGGCTAGGACCATAACCCCTCCTAGCTAGGGTTCAGTAATACAATGTGCACAAGGTTGACAGTATTTCCCCACTACCCTGTCGAATCGGTAGCTCTGCCAATTCATATCAGGGTTAATAACGAGGGATACCATAAGCAACAATGACATCCGAATATCAGTCAATATAATAACAATCAGTTCGGTATCAATCAGTACAGTATTCAATATACTCAATGGCAAGGCCATATACAATATACAATCAATAATAGTAAGTTTAACAATAAGAAAAGGCATGAAACAAAAGTTGGTTCGGTGGCTGAAAATGGTAGGTTAATTGGTATGCCAATATCGTTGGCGACAATGGCATTCAATTGGTAGGCCTATGGCATGCAAACCAATAGGCCAATGACAAATGAACTAGACATTTCATCGAACACTTGGTGGGCATACAATGGGAAGCCAATTGGTTAGGTTCTGGTGCAAATTTGGCTTGCCCATTTAAATCAACAATAAACCACATTGCAACAAATAGATAGATATCAAAGAAACAAGGTCAAACAACATCATAATAGATCAAATTGGCAACGAAAAATCAAGCAAAAGCCAAAGAATTCCAAAGGCAATATAAGTCATAAAGGGTTCGGCCAAAAAGGGCAATTTACCATTGGTTTCCAATCAACAATTTAATCATACAAACATGTTAAATGATGCAATGTAAACTCACCTAAGCCTCCAAATAGCCAATGCACAAGCCAAATTCACCAATTCAACCGAATTCCCTAAAATAGATCACTTTGAAATTCAACTTGGTTCAATCGCCAATTCTACATCAATTAATCCATCAATTAGTTATCCATTCATATCCAATTAACCATTTATAACATCAATTAACAAAACCTAACACTAATTCAACAATTCATCCTTTACAACTTCAAATTCAACCATTCAAATTAGGGATTTCATCAAATTTGGATACATTAGTGCAATTAATCATCATACCCATTCAATTGGACTTAAATAACATCTAAATCATCAATCAAACTA